>BHFT01028519.1:0-20719 GCA_004320025.1 Laticauda laticaudata
TTCCTTTCTTTTCCATTCTGTTTATGCAAATTTTTGCCACTTTTTGGAGCGGATGACAACGGATGGAGCCACCCCCCGAAAATTTGCTCGTCCGCTGTGTACTTTTTGCATATGTTTTGCATCCGTCGGCCAGTGTGACCTAGCCTTAAGATATTGAAAAAAATCAACTCAGAGGAAGACAGTAAGACTTCTTGCCTTTATTGTTTCCAAGACCACACGAATATAGCCACAAAGGAGTTAAGTTTGATATAAAAGAAATTAGCTATGCCTTTTATTCTTTAAAAATTAGATAAAATATTTGGACAGGGTACACACACATTTGCATAGATTTGACTCTCTAGATCTGATTCCAATTACTGGGAGGTCACTTCAGACTATTAACTTATTTTAAGATTTCATGATTTAAAGTATTGAAAATAATTTATCTGATCACTTCATTGTCCAAAGTTCAAGCACATATTATTTTTAAGGTTTGTATGTATGTGTTTGCATATAATTCAATTAATTCAACTCAAGATTACACACACACACACACACTGTTCTTTTAGACCCTTAGTCACTGAAATTCTTAATTCCAACTTTTTATTCCACCATTATTCCAAATGCTGTAACCTAGATTGGAGTGTTTTTTTAAAAATGTCCCAAAGAAAGTAATAGTGCAGTAGAACATTTTCATAACATTGCAAAGAAAACGGTTGGGATCCAAAATAATTTTGCTGCTGTCACAGGAGTTTGATACCTCAGTGTTTGATTCTAAGTCTCAATGTGTCTTGAGCAACTTTTTCTGAAAGAGGTTGAACTTCTGCTGGTGTAGTCCAGTAAACAATATCCAATTGTTTCTTTGGTAAGGGATTAGATTATCCAGCCAAAGTATATAGCCAATTTAAATAGAAAGGAAAGCAACATTCAGAGTTGTAGTTAATTGAAATGTAATGTCTATAATCTGAATATATACATATATAAGCAGCTGTATTGAGTAATTGCAAAAGAGCAAAGCATGTTTATTTCTGATTGTGATACTCAAAAAAATATTATTCATGAAGCCAGCTGTTATGTCCTGGTGGCCTCCAGCTGTGTTTGCAGTAGAACTTTTATAATTCCCAGCTAGTCATTGCCTATAGTAGATTGGGAATTCAGGGAGTTGGCATCACAGCATTGTTTATTTAAAGGATAGCAACCTGTGGAAGGAGGTGGACTCATTTACCTAATGCTGTGATTTTACTCCAGGTCTTGTTCCTTCTGCAAAAGTCTTGATATCAAAGGCCATATGAGTTGTCTGAATTTACAGGATTGATGAAAGATAATGTTCTTGTAATAGCATGAATGCTTGAAAATGACTTTTCCTTCTTTTGTAGCAGTTGAGGCTAGGGATGTAGTAAATATTTATTCTGTCCATCTTTTAAAAACCTGCTCCCCTTGATTCCATGTGTTGTTCCCAGTAATGCAAAGGTAACAGAAAAATGTGTGTGCAGAGAAGTGTATGAGAAGAGGGAACCCTCATCTTTTTCTGCAGAAAGGATTTTTTTTTCATGACTGCCTCTCAAGGTCCTTTCGGCAACTGCTTATTGATTTGGGTCTGGGATGAGTTATGCCTGTGTCTGCCTCAATGTCTTTCAGATGATTCTAGGATTCAAGAGATTTGGAAAGTTGTTAGATCTGATTTAGAAGTCCCATGTCCCTCAGTTCTATTGCCTCACCTGGTCAAGAAAGCTAGATTATGAAACGCTTGGTGCTTACCTTCTCATCTCTCCATGATGAGGTCTTAAAACAATTACTTTATAAGGATATGGTGGAAGGGGACATAGCTTTTCACAATATTCCCATAAACCTCAGCCAGCATAATCAGAGGCTGACTATTCAGGGGATGGAGGCACAAAACATCTGGCAGCATCTGATTACTTATAAAATGTGAGGTTAAATTCAAAGATGACCATGCAACTGACTATGTTCCCTCTATAAAGAAACAGTAGTAGCAGTGAGGGTGCTCCCAGTTGGGGGAAAGGAGTAAATCCTTAGGTGAGCAGGCATATTTCCAGAGTTCATTTATAAAGTGTTTAATTTATCTAATGAAACTATGGACTAGCAATTGTTAGATTTATCACCATGCTCTGTTTTCTGATTCCAAGAATACTTTATTTTATTCTCCTAGTAAGAAAGCATAAAAGTGATAGAGACTTTTGGGATAGAGATCAAATTGATCTTTAAGTTCAAATTTTAAGAAAGGTGACATTTCAGCATGCAAGCCAACAGAGGACAAGACCATTGAGTGCTAAATTTAGGCCGTGAAGAAATCTGTGGGGAAACTGAAGCAGTAGGGCACTGGGTTGGAAGATTTAAGTCCTGTAGGATGGCATTTCTAGGACCCATTTTCAAAACCTGTTAAACTTGGCACATTTACCACATGAAGCAAGGAATAACAACTTTATTCCTATATAGTGTTATTAGGATTGTGAAGATATCTAGATGCCCAGTTTCAGTCTCAAAAAATCTGCATTTTGCCGTGGTTTACAATGGACAGCAATAACTTCCAATTTAGCTGGGGAGTAGGTCACTTTAGACCAACCAGGGAAAGTTCAGTTTCAAGATTTCAGGTCAATTAGGCATTCAAAAGTTGTAGTTCAGTCTTTGTTCAGAGGATTTGGAAAGTTTCATACATTTTTGTCATGGAAGAAATTACTCTGAGTGCCTTTAGTGGTTAGTAAGGGCTGTCAACCAAATTTTCTAGTTAGTGTAAATTACTTAATTAAGTACTGAGATACTTTGGTTTCCTTAGAAGAGCTAGGTAATCAGTTGCAGAAGCTCAGTTCTGTGAAGTCCCATGTGAGTCCCATAGGGGTGAATCAATTAATGCTACAGATTGATACTTTTACTCCCTAAAGTAGGGAGTTTGGACTATAATCTTTCATTCTGACTGCAGTTGGTGGAATAGTAGTTCAAAACATCTGGAGAATATCGTATCTATCCCAGAGCACACCCCTGAAATATCTGAAGAGCCTGCTTGGTGGCAGATTTTTTGGCTTTGTGGGAATGAATATGAATTGCAGTTCAGCAATTTCAGATGGCCTGGGGATCATCCAAAACATCCGAATAAATGAAGAGCACTCATTCCAAAGGGCTACTTATAATAACATGTTGCTATGCAGGAGTTCCTGTGAACTGGGATGATTAAGATTACAGGGGCATTGACTTGATTTAAATTCTCTTCCTATCACTGTGGAATGAAATTGCTACCCTCAAAGTAGCAGCTTCCGGTAAGCCAGGAAGAAGCAATGAATATGCCCTATGAACAGCCAGTTTTCTTAGTAACAGTGGAGAGAGGGGAGCTGCTCTTAATTACAACCTTGTTCTGTCCCTGTCAAATTACTGAGCTGGAAATGCAGAGTCTTTCATTAAAACTTATCTATGTAACTAGAAATTATATATACCTACAGCAGAGAGCACCTTCATGCCTCAGTCACTCTCTTTGTCAAAGACACCTTGATGCTATATGCATAGTTAAACTAAAAGTATCTAAATCCCATTTATCTTCAACAACCTTCCCCTGGCTGGTGCCTACTAGTTGTGCTGGATTCCAATTCCCAACCAGCCCTGGAAATTTGGGAACTGAAGTCTCCCACAGGAAGAAGGTACCAGTTCACAAAAAAACTGGCTAGATATTGGAACCTTTTTATCAAAGAGAAAACATTGCTTTTGTTGCCTAATCTCTTTTATTGACTTTTACTGTTCTCTTTCTCTTCCCCCACATCCCAAGCATTAAGATTAATATTTTTGTACATTGATCTAATCCCCTTTGATAGTCATCTGAAGAATGACTATTCAACTGTACAGTGAGTGAATAGCATCTGCTTTTGTGGCCTGTCTTGAAACTTCTACAATTTGACTTTGTTAGATGATCCTGAGTTCATGTATTAAGAGAAAAATGACCCTCATACCATTTTGCTACGCACAGTACTTCCTGTGTAGAAATATTTTGAGATTCAAGATTTGCTCCACCTTCTTTATTGTATTGACATTCCAGTGGCATCCTCTTTCTTGTTTCTCTTAAAGAGTTTTGCTCCAGGGAGTTCTTTTGGGTCTCACCATTACCCTATGTTTTAATCCAGTCAGTTAAATTTTCCTCAAACCAAGAATTCCTTTGTTGTTGTTGTTTTGGAAGTTTCCAACATTCATGTAGATAAATGGTGCCCTTCTCCAAAGGTGGATGGCTTTGTTTTATGCCTTGGTATAAACAGATTTTTGCTGCTTTATTGCAAAGTACCCTGAGCTAGTCTGCCTTACTGTGTGTCCATGTTTTAGACTTAAGCTCACACTCCACCTCCTCCTTCTCTGAATTATGAAAATTGTTCACAATTCTTGCTTGGGAACAGCTTATCTTAAATCTAGGGCTCCCCAATGCCAGTTACCTTTTCCTCCTGGTATCAATCTGTGTCTTATCAGGTGTTAAATTCTAGCCAATGCTTTCCTCTTCCTTCTGGAAAGCGTCTCTTTTGGGGCTTGTCTCAAAGCATTTCTCCATGCTGAGCAAATTCAGATCCTTCCTCTCTTATACCATCAGTTCATCGATACCCTGAGATGTGGACTCAGCTTTGCCTCCCCAGTTAGCCTGAAAGGGCAGCTCCAGCAAAAGAGCTGAACAAAATTATACAAGTTTTCATGATGGCAAAGTGTATTTGTGTGAGGGTTGGTTTTTTTTTTTTTTTGCAAACTTCTCTGTGGTGCAAGCAGCATAAACTGTATTATATAAAAGTATGAAATTAATACACTTTATCCCATAAAGAACAGGACTCTCTCAAGGGATAATATCATTCTTGGGTGGATTATCACTTCTCCCTCAAACCCTCCTCCTCTAAGGCAGTTGACTGTATTGTGCCTGTAGTTTATCGATTCTTCTGAATCTCCCAGCATTTCTAGCTCACTTTCCATGGCTCCAAGAAGACAAAGGATAGCTTATAACCAGAACTTTATTGTCCCAAATTTCCGCTCAAATTCTTGCCGTGAAGGCACATACACATGTGATACTCATTTGGGATAAACCTGATTGTCTCCCCTCTTCCAAATATTAATTGTGTTTGCTTGGAAAATCAGAAGAGGGAGTTTGCTACACTTAGTTGTCTAACTGATTTTAAAGTTTGTATAGCAAATTATATGCACTGGTCAGTTTAAATGTTTACTTCTTGCAATCGAGATGCTTTATTGACTGAAAATGCTGCCATGCTCAGAGAGTTCTTTTTCCAGATGACCTGTTGACATAGAAGTGATGGTAGTCATTGTACCATTATACATATCACATTGCTATTGTTGCTCTTTTGATTATATGTGAGGACCATTCACAGGTCACTGTGATGTAGATGAAGAACTGAAAGTTGATCTGTGGGTGGACAGGACAGCAGCAGATTTCCTACTACTAATTGCTGAATAAGGGAGAAATGATTGCCCTTTCCTTCAATTACATTGCAGAGTTGAGAAGTAGAGTTGGGGTAATTTGAACACAATTTTTGTTTGGAAGAACCATGAGTCTTTTTGTTTTGGAACAAAAACCAGTTTCTGGGTTTGGACTGTATGTAAATTGAGTTAAATTAGTGAGTCACAGGATTCTTGTAAGAATCAAGGAAGTGTCTTGCCCCCTACTAATTGAACTGTACTCAACTTCCTCACTCTGAGTATCTGACAATTTAGCCACCTCCCTCAGACAGGGAGGTGGCTGAACTCTGTGATCATGTTAAAAGGGGGGAAATATTACAGCTTCATGCCAGTGTTTATCCCTGTACAGACTGCACTTTCTGGGAAAGGTAGCTATCTCCACAAGCCTAGAGACACAATGGCTTCCATTCTAAGCATGCTTTGTAACTGATGTCCCCTGTTCATGACCAGGCTAATTCACTTTCAGATACAGGGGGTCCGTCTATCTCTATGGCTAATCAATAATAGGAGATTGGAGAAGGCAATCCCATTTGTATTAAAATGCATTTAAGGCTCGGTGTGCAGAGAAGATCAACAGTATATTAATTTGCTAGACCTCATTGCTAGCATGAGACAAATTGTTCAGTTTGCATTGTTGAGGTCACCTTCTGGTTATAAAGTACTTTTAAAGAGGGACCTTTTCAACTTCTGACATATTGTTCTACCCTCTTAAGGAACAGGGTCTGATTAAAAAAAAAGTCTCTCAACTTGTCCTTACTCTGACCTGTCTGGTGGCATAATAAATATAAGTACTTCTAAGAAAGCCTTAAAAATCTGTAATAATTCCCCTCCGGGGTCTTACTCCAAGTGCTACAATCTGGAGGAACCTGTGACACATAGAAAAAGAAGAGGTAAATTTTAAACTAATAAAAGAGGGAATGGGTGAAAGTAGGGAGCAGCACCTCTAATGCTTAAGCATGGTTAAGCTTAAGCATGGTTATCTTGTGTATAGAAGAGGAAGCAAATTGAGAATATTGTGGCAGTGTTTATAATTTAGTTTGCATTCTATCATTTCTTTCCTGAAAAATGCTACCTCTCACTTTTCTCTTGTCTCTTGGCAATTCTTTCTTCTCTGAGCAGCGGCCATATTTTTTCTTGGTATTAATGAAGTATCATCTTTTCAATGACTGTTTTGCATCACATGCTTCTTTCTACAGGAGAACAGTTGAATGGAGTCACTAAACAATATTGTTTAAAGTTAAACCGTGACTTGTTGAATAATGCTAAATCATGATAAGTAGTTCGCAGACAAGACAGTGATTGGATTGACCCAAGATGCAAAGACAGAGCCATACAAAACCATCTTATAGATCAGCAGAAGGTATAAATCCAGGCACTGACTCTGACTGAGAGATAATAATCAGCTGTAAATGGATCAGTTGTAATCTGGTTGAAGTAGCCTGCCAGGATGTAAACCCAAAAGCCATTTATCACATTTGTGAGTCACTGAATGCACTACTTCAAATTGAACTCCAATGTTGTTGATTCCTGAGGTTTCCCTTTGGTTGTTCAGCAGTTTTGAATGTTCGGTATGCTAACTTGAATGAATTTATTGGAACGGGTTGCCTTACAAGCAGTGTTAAGTCAACCATTATAACCCCTGCACATTGAATAGAAGGACTGAGGGTGGTAGGGTATGATTTCCAAATGAGTTAATGCAGAGGTCAAATTTGAATTATGGCCTTTTCCATTTCAACTAATAGTTTAACCTTTCAACAGCTAAAGCCCCTGTCACACTGCACCAATGGATGCAAAGAGGATGTAAAACGGACAAAAAAGCTTGCCATCCGTTGGTGTCTGGTTAAACAGCGCATGTACTCACTGCCTCCGTTTTGCTTCCTCTCTACCGTCCAGCATCTGTTTATTGACGTTTTCATCCGCTCAGAAAGTTTTGAGCTGCTCAAAACTTTTGCGCGGAAAATGTATCCAATTCGTCCGTTCTGCATCCGTTACGCATCCGCTATATCCGCTAGGCATCCGTTCCGCATCGCGCAACTCGCATCTGCTCGGACGCAGGGAGGAAGTGGAACGGATGCAGAACGGATGCAGAACGGATGCAGCACGGAAACAAAGCATTTAAAATGGAAAAAACGTTCGCAGAGGGGACCTATCTCGGATATTAAGGATGTCTACAGGATGCCTAGAGATGCCCTAGAGGATGGCCTAGAGGATGCAAAGGGACACCTATACTGCCTATTGAAAAGGGCGGAGCAACACATCTGGATCTAACTTTCAAACAGCAGCCCTGCAGTGCGGACCTCTGCAGCCTTCATCTGCCTCTTCCTCTTCCACAGCATCCCAGTCATGGTCCACCGTGGATCGTAACAAGTACCTTTTGGGCAGCCACATCCTTCCTGCAACAGTGCGAAGCCATCTACAGGCCTCTGTACTTAGCTAGGGAAAAAAAGGGGCGGCCAAGAAGCGTCTGGGTACAGAGATGGTTCGCCAGAGAGGCATGAGGACAGACTGTACAACCAGCTGTTGGTGGACTCCAGGAGCGAGACACTCGGCATCCACAAATTCATAGGATGCCCTCCAGCCATGTTTGACGAACTTGTGCAGCGTGCTGACACCCAGGTTGACCAAGGCAAACACCAACTTCCGGCCCAGCCTGGAACCTGGGCTCAAGGTGGCACTCACTCTGTGCCACCTGGCCTCAGGGACCACCTACAGGAGCATGCAGTAGCCTGGAGGGTGCCACCCAGCCCCATCAGCATTGTGGTCATGAGAAAGTGGTGCAGGCCTAATCGAAGAAATCAAGGAGGAGCTCTTCCAGCTGCCCTCACTGAAGAAGGATGGAAGAAAGTTGCAGAGCAGTGTATCAGAGATGACTTCCCCACACACCGTTTGCGAGCCATCGATGGGAAGCACTTGGCTTGCAAGCTCCAGCCAAGTCGGGAGGTCATATTCAATTGCAAGGCTTCTTCAGCATCAATCCTCTTCACCATGGTCGATGCTGACTACAAGTTCATGTACATCGATGCTTCAGGCAACGGCTCATCTTCAGATGCCCAGCAGTATACAATGCCATGTCCACTCAAGAGGAGCTGGAAGGCAACCTCATCGTGGGCTTCCCAGATCCAGAACCCCTGCCAACCACACAAAGATGTGCCCTACTTCATCGTGGGGGATGACGCCCCTCTCCTCTCAATACCTCTTGAAGCCCTACCACTTCCGACTCCCTCACCCGTGAAGAGAGGATCTTCAACTACAGGGCCTGTCCAGGGCAAGGCGGGTGGTTGGAGAACGCCTTTGGCATCCTGGCCAACAGGTTTCCAGGTACTTCTCACGCACATGCAGGCATTGCCCAGAGACCGTGAGGGGATCATCGGAAGCTTTGCTGCATCCTGCACAATCTCATGCGCACCGCTACCCGGTCTTGCAGAACAGGCTCGTGGCACCTCCAACAAGGCAATGGGACATGGAGCCTGGGAATGGAGGCAAGGGTGAAACCTGAATAGACACTGAGGATGTGCGAAGGCTACAGAGCCTCACGTGAAGGGAAGAAGCAGCGCAACCTCCTGAAACACTGGTGCAACTCCCCAGCTGAGCAGTGGCGTTACTCTAGTGAGTGCTCGCAACGGGTCGTGATCTCATACATCTCCGCGCCTACATGAGCTACAACATCGGCATGTCTCGGTTCTCTGCACATAGTCTCCACATCACTCAGCACTGTGTGTGTGGACACGATACGTCCTCGTTAGTGGTGTGTAGTTTGCTCGCCCATGCGTATAACGTTAAAGTACGCACGGTGGTGATGAGTCTCTCGCAGTGTTATAGATAGATAACCTGACTGAATCTCCACATAACATCAAGTCACTCGTGTGGCTACTCTCTCTCTCTCTCACGTGTGCTCTAATCGATGACAGCTCTGCGTAAGGTGACGTGACAAGATATGATGGGATGGCTACCACTACCCGTTCTATCATACACCGAATATATGTCAGATCGCGATCTGACACATACGTGCCGTCTTTACTCCTCTCTCGATACGAACTAGTGGAAGATACCACGCGAGTGATCACGCAGACTCTTATCATATACGCCCGTGTGGACTCCTCTCTCCGATCTAGCTCTAGCGCGGTGAGAAAGTGGGGGAGCCCTGATAACATATATCTCTCCGAAGAGAGTCCAATGCGTATGGTACTAGTTCAGAAAAAACGAACGCAGTTAAGTGTGTGAAAATCACATAACAAATAGACAGCTTCTCATACACAATCATGCTAACTCAAGACAAAATGACTATACACTCACTTCTGGTCCACTCCAATATCTATAGTGATGCCGTCAGTCTCAGGGGTGGACGAAGGCGTGAGGTGCTGGTGCGAAGGTGGCTGGCTGGCTACGTGCGAGTCTGGCTTCTCCTATATCTCGCGTTCAGAAAGCAGAAGCCAACGCTGCTAGTGCGCCCCCGCCGACATAAGGACGCAGCTGGTGCCGCAAGACGTACTCATACAGCGACCAGGGCGCGATAGCTTTCAGCTGTAAAGTTCTCCGCCCGCTCCAGAATAGTATCCTGTTCTAGTCTGTCTGGTCACATAGTATATAGTACCACTGATGTATTGGCTCGCGTCAGGTCGATTGTATACTGCACGCGACTCACGATGCGAGCTCTGAGTCTCTGTCTGTCATGTTCCAGGTTATCGGAGCTATGCTCTGCTTGCCTGCTGCCGGTTTATGCAGGGGGCTCGGCACGCACCAAGGGCTGGCAGGCAAGGCACCAAGGCTTGCGGAAGGCTGACAGGCAGGCACCAAGGCTGGCAGGAAAGGCTGGCACCAGGCTGGCTCGGCAGGACCACAGGCTGCGCAGCAGGCATTTGAACCCAAGGCGTGCAGGCAGGAAGGCACCAAGGCTGGCAGCAGACTGGCTGGCCTGTAGCCAAGGCTGGCAGGGACAGACTGGCTGGGCAGCCGCTAGGCTGGCAGGCAGGCAGACAGCAAGGCTGGCAGGGAGGGCTGGCCACAGGCTGGCAGCAAGGCTTGCAGCAGACATGCAGGCAGGCAGACAGGCAAGGCATGTGATGTGTCGAAGCAGTTCTTTCCTCTGAATGGTGCCTGTTTCCAAAGCTGCTTCCGTTATATCCGCGGGGCTGATGCATTGCTCCTCCGCGAAGATGCGCAATTAAGCTCGGCATCCGCTAGGCTTCTGCTGTGCATTCCGCTAGGTGCATCCACTTTCATCGCTGGGCATCCGTTCTGCATCCGCTGTATCCGTTCCGCGTCCGCTTTGCTGAGGCCCCCCGGAAGACCCTAGTGGATGTACCCATCCCCTCCCAATCGCTTCCATCCACTGGGCTTCTGTTCCGCATCCGCTTTCCATCCGCCCTGCGTCCTCACCCCATCCTGTGTTATTTGCTCCGGTGATGCTAAATTTTTGCCCTTCTGAGAGCGGATAACAATGGATGGAACATTTTGCTCATCCGTTGTGTCTGTTTTGCATCCGTTGGGCAGTGTGACAGGGCCTTAAAACACACTTACTTGTATGTAATATTATTTATATAACAAAAATGGTCCAGGACATTTAGTTTGCATAATGGCAGGAGATATGTGGGACATTGCAAGTATGTGAAAAGTCTCTTTTTCAGATTTTTCTGTGAATAAGCAATGGTAGGAATTAACTCTATTCAGTATTGCCTATGTGTAAAACTTTGTCACCTTTTTAGTTCAACCTTTTCTGTTCCTTAGTGGTTGAACAGCATCTCTTATCTAAATCTTTGCATATCTGTCCATTAGCCAACTGATAAGAAGGAAGTATTGATTCTATGTCATTGATGAATAGGGCAAAGTTTGTTTTCAAAATAACTCCAGCTAAGACCAGGTCAGATTGTTTAATGTTTAAAAAAGAACATTCAGGGAATTGAGAGTTTTTTCACATAAGCTGGGAAATGAGAATATTAGCTCTATTCTTGAAACGGTCTCGATGCGTACCCTTTAAAAAAAGTCTTGTTTTATGTTTGATAGAAAAAGAAAAGTCTGATCATTCTACCAGCAAGATCTTTTTTTTTTTCATCAGTGACCTTCCTTGACCTTCCTTGATGTCCTCAAGGTAGAGAGAATTAGTGGAAAGATGTTAAGCTGCTGCTGTTGTACAGATGTTTGGTCCAGTAACCAAAGTGCTTGTTGGCTAAATAAAATGACTTTGTCCCTACTGAAAGCTGCTTTCCCTTTCATGTGTTTTCCCCCAGCATAGCGTCAGTGTGCCCCTGCTCCTGACACCTGTATAGACAGGCCAAGGGTAAAAAAAGGGTAAAGCTGCTGCTGTTTAGCTCTTCCAGGCTTCAAACATGGTCTGTTAGCCTCTCAGCAGCTGTTAGCCTTTTGTGCAGTTTCAAAATTCCCTTCCTCTCCAGATAGAAGTTGGATTAATTTTACTGAGAAAGAACAGAAGTGGACTGAATAGAGTGAGAGGAGGTGATAAGGTGAGCTGGCATTTATAAGCTCCAGCCTGAATACAGCACACACAACAGATGAAGCAAGATGGCTGTAGAGAAGAAGAATGTTCTGCTACAATAAAAGTCTGTTGATATTCTCAGTTATCCTGGTCACTGTTGTCCCAAAAGGTGCTTTTTCAGGAGGCAACTGAACTTTCTTGGTTTTTTTTCTTTGAAGTTGTTTTACTTCTCATCCAAAAAGCTTCTTCAGATCTGACAAGATAGTGGGAAATGGAAATGTTCTGCTATGGTAATGGTAAAGCAAATGTTTCCCACAATGTTACTCAGGTTAAGTCTTTCTTTTTGTGACTTGAGGAAATGGTTCTGTTTGCCTGATCCTGATGAATTTGCTTCACCTGAAATGCAGTTCAGGGTGTGCTCTGTCTGTTACCTGCTACAGACAAAGTTATCATATTGGAAATGCTAGCCATGCTTTGGGGCTAAAAATAGAAACTACATCATATCCAGAGAGGTAGGAGATTTCAAGTCCCTCCTGGGGTGAGCTGAATAGCTTTTGGTGGTTTGGTAGCTGGCTCCTGAGTATATTGAAGATTGAAATGATTCTGTACAGTGTTGTAACTTTTTTTCAATTGAAGAGAATATCTGTAGCCCAAGGTTGAACTCTTCTGGTTGTTGGAACTTTGAGCTTAGTGGTTTGTTTGAAGACATAGGTAACATCATCAGTGCACTGATGATGTTACCTAGTCAGATAGTGAAATGTTTGTGAAATGTTTGCAAATGAATATCCAAACTCAATGTAAGTTTCTGTTTCAAAATCCACTCATTTTTATTTGGAAAACAGATAGGTTAGCAAAGCAAACATCAGCTGCTAAGAAGTGTTTCAAAATGTGGGCAACAATAATGGCATTCCAATTCAACACATCTGAGGAGCATCTGGTTCGATAAGATTGGACTTTGGCCATTGTTTCTGAAGATGACCACTTTTATTTTAGAGAACCAGCATTTCAAGCAATTAAAAATATTCACCACATGTTTTGGGAGGCTGATATAAATAAAACTTGTTCTTAAGTCAGTATTGTAATAAAACTGCTATTTGAAAGATCTTTGCTGGCAGTCTCTGGCTGTTGAAATTCTAGAATGTTACTTACTGACTTGGCTTCACAGGGAAAATGAAGCAGGCATATTCTCCTGTCTATGACAATTCACCATGGCCAACTCGCCACAGCCAACTTGCCATGGCCAACTTTTTGCGACCAACTCACCACAGGACAGCTCGTCATGGCCAACTCACTGCAGGACAAGACTTAGTCTAATATCGAAGAAATGGTGGAATGGAAGCACTAAAGAAAGGATGCAAAAGGAGGAACAAAATGACAACAATTAAAATATATTTATTTATTTTAAATAATTAAATTGAAATTGTTAAATTATCATGTGACGAATTGGCCCATGTCGAGTTGGCCATGTCGAGTTCCCCTGCAGCAAGTTGGCTGCAGTAAGATGGCCATGATGAGTTGGCTGCAGCAACTTGGCTATGGCAAGTTGTTCCATTCCATATACTCCAACTTTTCCAAACCAGTCTTTTCTGCTTCTCTTCCCACATTTCCTAACTCTAACTTTAATCTTTGTGGCAAGGAAGAATTGCCTGAGCATATCCTCTGTCAGGATGACTGGGAAGTTCAGTTTTTTTTCTCCCCAAATCTGTCTTGATTCAGATTTATTTATTTTTATTTTTTATTTTATTTATTCTCCACTCATGGGACGGATAGCCCTGGTCAGATTCAGAGTTTCTTCCCAGCTCAGTCCAAGTTGCTGTCAGTTTTTTCTTTCCTTTCCCCTCACAGGACTTATTTTATGACCACAAAACAAACAAACAACACAACAACAACAACAAAGACTCAACCATTCTGAGAGGGCACCCATAGTCCCCCAAATCCCATCCTTCCATATGTTCAGGAGAGTAGGGAACCCTGACAATTGGAGAGGAAAGGACAAGAGGGAATTCCCCAGTGCTACCTTATAACTGCTCCACATTAAACTGTGTGACGAGGTCCCTGTTGCTCAGGAGCAATGAAGCTGTGGATGCAGCACAATTTATGTCAATGTAGTTTCCTCTCAATAACAGGAGGGAAGCAATTAAGGTGATTGAGGAGAAGTCTTTGAAGAAGATCTTGAGATGCTGCTGAACTATTCCAACTGTTTTAAAGAATGATTGAATCCACAATCACTAAATCACATCATGATGCATTGCATTTCATCATAGTTAAATATTTAAAACATTTAAATTTTAAATAAACATACAGATGATACACATGACTTGTTTCCCCAATTCATAATACCGTAAATGATTTTCATTATATGTTTTAAGACTACTACTCTTTTTGTCCTTTAGCAAATTCTTAACCAGCCATATTAAATCCTATAGGAATCGGTGTCCATTTGCTTCCTCCTGTCCAGGAGAGGTCCGTGTTCTTGCAGTTTTATATCTCCTTCAGTTCTTCTTCAAATGCTTGTTAAGCCTGCCCTTGCTGAGCTGTAAGATTGCTAAGTTCAAAACAAATGCAGTTTAACCAATTTAGCTACATGGAAGCAAGACCTAATTAATCATGATGTCCAAATGTCTTCTGCTTTTGGAGCTGCTTCAAATTTTGCATTCCTTCTTGGCCACTTGAAAAGCTTCTGTGTTACTCTTAACTTCTTTGAAGCAGCCCTTATTGAATTTAAATGTATTCACTCACCCGTGATTGCTGCCAAAAAGCCCTTGTCTGTGCTTGCTACTTGTTTGTCTGTTGGTGGTGGTGGCGGCTGGGGGGTGGGGGTGGAGATCTAATGTTCAAACTTCTCCAACCCTCTAGCTTCAGTGCTTTACTCCAATCTCATTTGGATGCTCCAATTGGGAGAATTTAATAGTTACTCTTTTCTTCCCTCCTGGGGATTAGCATCTGAACCTATAGGAATGGACAGTGTGTTATAGTACAAAATTTTTGAACGACTTTATTCCAAAGAGCCCTGCAGATACCAAACAGCAATGCTGCACCCAATGTGTGTACTGCAGTCCTCCTTGCTTTTAAATACCAAATTAGGAACAGTTGTACTTTCTTTTTGATTCATTGTTGAAATAATCTGTGGGTTGCTTACTTGGCTGGATGCAAAGCATAAAAGTTGCTGATGTCTGGTAACAGGGTTTTTTTTTTCACTCCCTCCCCTTTGCTCTCAGAACTAAAGGAAACTTATGAATAATGCAGCTTCAGGAAGCAATGGTATTAATGAATGCACAAACCTTTTGGTCTAGTGAAGCCAGAACATCATCCAATGCCTTTGCTAGCGGAGAACGTTAATCAGGTCTCTCTCCACCTCTCATAACCATTGGACCCTGTCCCATAAATGTTAGGTTAATAAACAGGACTTTGGAATGAGGGCTAAGCATTCATCCTAGAATATGGTACAGTTTATTTGTTATGCTGTGTGAAAGAGGCTGGAAAAGCCTTAGTAAATTGAACGTAGGAATTCAAAGGGGATTGTAACACTTTAAGACCATGCTTTTGTTGGGAAGGCCCTTCACTACTTTCTTCTTTAATTTTTTTTCTCTTTCCTCCCCCTGCCTTTGCCTCTTTTGCATCATCATATTTCCAAGAAACCTTTTGCCTCTTGTTTCTCTAACAAGACCAAAACTAATAAAATCCTAAGCAGGAAATACTTGAAATTCCCTCTCCAAGCAAGCCATGCTAAGAAATCCCTGATGATGATGATGATGATGATAGAGAGAGAGCATAAAGAAACTGCTTCATAAGCGGTGATGGCCTCCTCAACTCACTACTATTCAGTCTTCGTGCCCATTTTCCATCACCTCCCATCAGCTGCTTTCTGGACCAGCAACCGAGAGCTGTATGAAACTAACCAAACAATTATGGTGCACCCCTCTCCTGGAGAAAGGACTCAGAGGCAATATTCTAATGCTGGGCAATAAGGAAGATATAACCCTGCCTTCTGGGGCTGTTTCCTTCTTCCTGAAACAAACCAAGAAGGGCAGATTCCCCAAGGGAATGAGCTACAGTGGTGCAATGGTTAGAGTGCAGTACTGCAGGCTACTTCTGCTGATTGCCGGCTGCCTGCAATTTGGCAGTTCAAATCTCACCAGGCTCAATGTTGACTCAGCCTTCCAATCCTTTTGAGGTCTAAAATGAGAACCCAGATTGTTGGGGGCAATATGCTGACTCTGTAAACTGCTTAGAGAGAGCTGTAAAGTACTGTAAAGCAGTATATAAGCCTAAGTGCTATTGCTATCCCTTTATCGGTCTGAATGGAAGGACCCTTACTTTAGAATGTTGTCATGATAACTAGCTATCATAGACCAGCCTTTCCTTCAAGAATATACTTGGAAGCAAGAGACTATACTGAGAGACAGAAGAAGTGGCATATCACAGAGCAGGCTCAGTGGCTTTTTTCAGGCCAAGAAAAAAGGTGAAGTTTGGGTGACTTACTGTTGCAAGTAAGCAGAATTAGGACAAAAGATATACTGAAGTTAATGTACATATCATTGAAGTTGATTAAAATATTATGGTGGTTACTTCTTATGTGATGTATTTTTCTTTTTGCTTCATGATAGGCTACAGGTAGAGGACTATATTCAGAACAACTTTAGAGGATGAACCCTGGACTTCTGATACCTGTGTAAAGTCTTCTAAAAATGTCAATTATTAGCTGCCTCTAGGCCTTGAGGGATTGAAATAGATCATGTAGCAAACTTTGAGAAATGAAGTTGCTTCATGTTTGTTCAGGGCTGGATAGAAGACATAGAGAAACGCACACACAAAGTAATGTATTTATTTTATTTATTCATAATGTCTATATACCACTATATTCCAATATGACTTTGCTGGTTTATCAATAGCACAAAGCAATAAAACCACAGCTAAGTAAATACAAATAATTAAAATAATAAATAACTTATCCAATCCCAGCAGCATGAATCAAAACTCTGGTGCTGTATTAAATTCTAGACGGAAAATGAAATAAAAATGCTATGGGCTCTTGCTATGTCCAAGAATGTCACAGACTGAAATTATCAACCTACACATTGCTTATTGATACAGGTATCTTGAAATATCTGAAGATCTGCCTCCTGTGTCTCTCTGTCAAAGGCCTGCCTCTTTTGTCTTCCAAAAGCTTTTTGCATCAGTACCGGTTTCTCCAAAGAAGGACAAACTACCTGCAAATAACAGCTTGCTTTCTGTTTGAATTGTTTAGTATTTGTGGTACTACATCTGTTATGACAGTCTGGAGGGAAGATTAAAGACCACCAATAACAGATATGTTAGGGTGATAAAGAGGATGCTAGTCTAGAATGTGAAGCTCTACACAGTGCAATATTCAATTGAGTGAATGATTTCCTAAATAGTTTTATAGCAGGCCAGAGACACTTGAAGTTTAACTCAGGTACTTTTGAGTTTAGCAAAAAGTTAATCGATGTAGCAATTAAGTTCCAATCTTTGCTAAAGGATGGGTGTTTGAGAAAAGACAAAAGATAATATGTATATTGACTGGATATAGGGAAAGTAGACAGTTTAATGTTTATTTTTACCTATGTGGTAAAGAGACAATGGGAAATATTGTCATTCTGATCCCTGATTGAACAGAATGGATGTGTAGAAGTAAGTTGCCTCAAGGTACACAATGCATGAGATGCATTTATTGCCTTGGTAAGATGCCAGGGTGAGCGCAAAGAAATAAGAGCTTGCTCGATTCAGCATTTTTGGCAGCTTGGTTGAAAATTGCATTGTAAAATCTGATTGTAGAATCAGTCTTGTGTAATATATATCGAAAAGAGTGGCAGTCTCTCTTTTTGTCTGCCCCACCCCCATACCTTTTCTCCAGAATAGGAGGGTTTGAAACCCAAGGTTATATTATTTTACTACTAGTGCTCAACAGGCTTTGGATTCCCATGGAATATTAAAAAGTCAACCCAGCTCCAAGTATTGGAGCTATGGGAGATCAGGAGTGATAATCTGCACTGGTATGTGGGAAAGACCTTGAGAGATGGGTGAAGAGCCTGCCTAGGAAATGGTCAGCTAGGAACTGCATAGCCTGCAGCTGGATAGAGGGGAGGGGGAGAGGGCAAGAGGCTCAGAAGTGTAGATTTACCATAGCGTTAACTTATCTGGTCATGTTTCCTTTCTTGTTTTCCCAGTAAGACTGACATAATTGCAGTCAGGTCAGGATTCTATTTATTTATTTTATTTATTTTTATTTGTCAATTGCTTACAAGATAATAGGTATAAGTAAAAACACAGTTATGAATATATATGGATACATACAAGAAAAATAAAAAATATATAAAAGAAACAATAGTACAGGACAGTAGGCATTGGTGCGCTTATGCACATCCCCTACAGACCTCTTAGGAAAGGGGTGAGGTCAATAGTAGACAGTCTAAGGTTAAAGNGGAAAAAACCACAGAGTCAGGTAGAGTATTCTAGACATTGACCACTCTGTTGCTGAAGTTGTATTTCCTGCAATCAAGTTTGGTGCCGTTAACCTTGAGTTTGTATCTATTGTTTGCTCAAGTGTTGTTATGGTTGAAGCTGAAGTATTCACTGACAGGTAGGACACTGCAATATATGATTTTATATACTATACTTAGATCGGACCGAAGGTTGACTCAGCCTTCCAAGGTCAGTAAAATGAGGAGCCAGATTGTTGGGGGCAATATGCTGATTCTGTATGATTCTGTATGCTGCTTATAGAGGCCTATAAGGCACTGTAAAATGGTATATAAGTCTAAGTGCTATTGCTATTCTAAACACTCTGCTACCATGGCTCTTACATGTAAACAGTTATTATTTGTTTTATGATAATGAAGTTGATGACTTTTGAATTGTGGTTTTGGTTAGTACCAGACATCTATTTTTCTCTGATTGAATGAATGTTGCTGCTGCTGTGAGATTTTCTTCATATTAATGTATCTTTGATACAGTTATGTAAAAAGCAAAAAGGAAATATAGCTGGTCAAAAGCTGCCTGGAGTTAAAAGCAAATATCGACATCCAGTTGGGCAAAATGGAATACCTTAGTGGTGGGATTCAAAATTTTTTACTACTGGTTCTGTGGGCGTGGCTTGGTGGGCGTGGCTTGACTTGGTGGGCCTGGCTTGCCTTAGTGGGTGTGGCTTGGTGGATGTGCAAAGGAAGGTTACTGCAAAATCCCCATTCCGTCCCCACCCCACTAACCTGCTTTCCAGCTCCATTCTCCTGTGCAGGGCAACAAAAGAAGACCCAGCCAATCAGCTGGGACTCAGGAGGCAGAGAATAGATGGAGGCAGGACCAGTCAGAGACAGTATTTGCCGGTTCTCCAAACTACTCAAAATTTCCGCTATCGGTTCTCCACAACTGGTCAGAACCTGCTGAATATTACCTCTGGAGTACCTTATCATGAACAGCCTTAGTTTTTCAGGGTTCAGGGCCCCCGTGTTCCTTGATATTCAATTAGGAGAGTCCTGATGCCGGAAAAGTTGGGAGGACAAAACAAACGTATCTAACACAGTGAATCAGTAAGACTATGGATAGCCCTTCAAGGTAGATCAGACTAGGAATCCAATGTTACATCAGTCAGCACTACTTTTATTGTAAAGCTATAGTAATAGAATCTTGCAAGTCTGAATGTACTTCTCCCTTCCTTACCTTTATCTTTCAAGTGAACTAGGGAAAGTTTTGTTCAGATGTTTACTCAAGATACATTCCTGCCCCAGACCCAGTTCCCTTTTATGTAACCTTTGTTTTGGAAGGCACATTTCCTCCTGTCCCTCAAGGCTGTTCCTTCTGTCCTCTGTCATATGTGATTTTATCAACATGGACTGCCAGCTTTCTTTTGATAATTTTTCATAATAATAAACTTTTATGACTACTGTGTATTTATGACGATAGTCATAATTTTTTATGACTACTGTGTCAATTGATTTTCAGGACTGCTTCTTAGATTATTTTTGGATAGTTTTCTGACCCCACTTCAATATGCTTCATGTATTTTTCAAATAATTATACCTAAGAAGCAACAGAGGGCAGTTTTTAATTCACTGCTGGGACTAAATGTGCATGACTTTTCAAAGACAAGGAAAGGAACAAAACATTCTGCATGTTCTGGAAATGGGGTTGAGCTTGGAACAGGTTGGACAATCTCTTACGGTTAGAACATGTGAGTTTCAAAATATTTTGCCCTCCTCTAACTTGGGAGTCAGTGAAGAAATTTTAGCCATTTTCACAGCTGTAAGCCTTGCATCTTATTCCTCATTTTATTCCTTGGTGGAGAAGGAACAGCCTTGAGGCTCTTGTCCTTGAGGACAAGACAACAGTGGATTACCCAATGGATGACTAATACTATTTGAGAAACCTTAGAAGGAAAATAAGATGGGTGGATTTGTGGATTTCTCAGACAAACAAGTGGCCATATCTTCTGGTAGCCATTTCCTTAAAAAATGGAAAACAGAAAAGTCTCATGCCTTTGAATCAGATCCTCTCTTTTATCCTGTTCTTAATTTGCTGTTAAGTTGAATGTGCTTCTATCTATCAAGGATTTTCTGAAAGAAAATATGAAGGAAATTAACTTGGATTGTCTCTGCATACCATTTGCCACAGTTTTAAGTGCTAGAGCAGAAGATCATGAGTGTAGCTGTCAATATGTGCCATCTTATTGTTTTAAGCCTGACATAGTCACAACATGTAGTGCAACACTTCTCCTCATCCAGTGCCTTCCTTCCAAAGGCTAAGTCCCACTGGCCGATGGATGCAAAACGTATGCATAATGGACACAGCAGATGAGCAAAATTTCGGGGGTGGCTCCATCTGTTGTCATCCGCTCCAAAAAGTGGTGAAAAT
>BHFT01028520.1:0-22117 GCA_004320025.1 Laticauda laticaudata
AAATGTAGGTTTTTACTTCCAATAAACATTTAAGCAAAGTCCAAACAAGCAGTCCAAGTCATTCACAGTTAAAGCGGTCAGTTTTCAGTCCAGGGATAATCCAATAACAAAGTCCAGTGTCAAAAACAGTTCAGTATCATACTTATATCAAATCCAAGAATAACAGTCAATAGGAACAGCAACACTCTCCAGAACAACAGAAAAGGAACTGAACAACCCAGGTTTCTGGCTCTATCTTATGGCCATTTGAGGAAAGATACTGTAAAATCTTCAGTCAGAGGTGGTATTTGCCGGTTCTCTGAACTACTCAAAATTTCTGCTACCAGTCCTCCAGAACTGGTCAGAACCTGGTGAATACCACCTTTGCTCACCAACCTTCCCACATGGTAACTCCTTGTATAATCCTCACAGATTCTAAATAAATTTTATTTATTTAGCTAAATCTTTTGGCTCCAAACCATTATCTAAATCTTTTCAACATTGGACAATTATTATTTCGGCTGCTAAAATGAAATAGGTAAGTTCCTTATTTTTAAGTGATTTTGACTTGTAAAACATATGTAGTAAGCTTAATTCTGGGAAGCATTTCATTCTTTGTTAAGTAGTATTACTTATCCCCCCACCCAGAAATTTTTACATCAAAAAGATTGCCTTATTGCATAACCACACAAATGAAAGAATAACCCCTTTGCTTGACAACCTTTCCAACCTTTGGAAAAATAATTGTGATATATACAATACGTGCCTATGTGACTGGAGTCAAGTTTTAATGATGTTATAATCTTCCACTACAGTTCTTCCATTGAAAGTGAGGTGAATCCACCTCCTTTGCCTAATTCATGCCAATTTGTCACCTGTATGACTTTACCCAATCACTATCCCAAACTTTCTTTAAATCATGGGATGTATATCCTATTTCTAATTGCAATAAGTTATACTTTTTTTAGATTGTTCCATTTGGTTATTCTAAGTAGTGAAAATTAAATATTTAAATTTAAATATTAAGTTCTCAAATTTGCTGTAGATCTATGTTTTTATGACTCTAATATTTCTTTAACCCAAAAGAGATTTGAGTTAATATCGGACAATCTATTTCCTAGACATTGCTCTATCTGATCTTTATAGAGAAGTTCCCTATTACTATAACAATATAGTCTATAAAGATGCCAAGTCACCATGATAACCCTGATTTATATATGTTATTTAAAAGGTTAAAGGAGAGGTATCATTTATTACAGCTAGCTAGATATTTTTCCAAACTGGAAGCATAATATTTTAGGGAAAATATTGTTAATAATTTTTTGGACAAATATTTTGAGTGAAAGAACCATTGGTTTATATAATTATTTGGTTGTAATATAACTTCAGTTTGGAGCCATGTTTTAGAAGAGCCTTCCATAATAAATCATAGGCCCTAACTGTGCTCTTTGATACTACATTATCAAGCTGAGTTTGCCCTACTCTCCCAGTTTCTGTGGTTTATATGAAATCATCCTCCTCCTCCTCCTCCTTCTTCTCCTTCTTCTTCTGACATAAAAGCAGAAGCTGTTCTGTCCTGTTCTGGGATGGAATTTTCACTGGGGGCATTGAAATAAATAATTAAGCCTTGCATGAATTTTCATTTCTACCACTGCAATTTGCCCCATTGAAATGTTCTGAAGCCCAGTGTGTCATTTCCCTGTTTAATTTCTTTCAAGTTGGTTTTTAATTATTAACATAAATAATTAATGTTTTAGTAGTAGACTACACATAAGTTATGTATACACTGTTGAAATTTCTAAATCTATAGACATTTCCTTTTAAAGTTTGGGGGGTAAAAAATATCAAATGTGATTTGTAAAAATTAACTGATGATCCTGATGCCTCTGCAAATTTCTTTAATTCCCTCCTTAACACAGTCAACTGAGCGGGAAGCATTTTAGAGTCAGAACCATATCATCTGCAGATAAATTAAAATGCTATGTCTTGTTACCCAATTTTATTCTGTAATCCTGAATGCTAGATCCAAGGCCTATAACTAATACTTCTACAGTGGAAATTGAATAATAAAGGTGATAAGGGACCACCCTGCTTGATATCTCTTTATAACTTTAATAGAATCTGAATCAGAAACTGATAAGAATCTGATCTCTAGTCAGTCCATAAATACATTCAATCATTTGCAAAAGCCGGACCAATTTAAATCTGTTTAATATTGTATTTTTCTGGGTGGAAATGTCTGTGTGCCTTATACAGTGAACATTGCTGAAGCCCCGCCCACCCACCAGCCTCCACCCTTCGGCCTCTGACTCCCAGCAATTTGTCTCCTTGCAGCAAACAGCATGGTCAGCTTCAGCACAGCCTGATTAGCACAAGCAGCTGATTGTTGGTTGGATCTACCTCCTGATGATCGGCTGTTTCAGGCTGCAGGGATCACCATCGCCTATTGCTGCCTCCGCTTGCCCCATTTTTGGCCTCCACATCCTGTTTTCAGCCTACATGTGCCCCATTTTCATCCTGTTCCAGGCAGCAGGGATCAGAACAGGCCAAAAATGGGGCACGCGGAGGCCGAAAACAGGATGTGGAGACCAAAAATGGGGTGCACAGAGGCAGCAATAGGTGATGGGGATCTTTGTAGCCTGAAACAGCTGGTCGTTGGGAGGTCGATCCAACCAAAAAACAGCTGCTTGTGCTAAATCAGGCTGTGCTGAAGCTGACCAGGCTGTTTGCTGTAAGGAGGCAAATTGGTGGGAGGCAGAAGCAGATTTCTTTTTTTGTTGTTTTCTTCCCCAAAAGCTAGGTGCATCTTATACTTCAGAGCATCTTATAGTCTGAAAAAAACAGTATTTAAGATCTATAATTTCAGAGAATCAAAGTCTTCAAATATATGTAAAGTACATATGGCCAGTGAAAGTTTATTAAATTTGTGTAATATTTAATAATTTATAATCACTTTTAAACTGATAGCTAAAAAGTTAGTACGGTTTATAGTTTGTGTTAGCAAGTAAGATGGGTCAATTTCTGATAATCTTTACCAATTTAAGAAACAAAATTATTTTAGACTGTTTCCAAGATTCTGGTAAGTACCCATAAAAGTAGGAATTAAGATCTCTTTAAATTCTTTTTAAAAAATTCCCTGATACTCCATCAATGGCAGGAGATTTTCCATCTTGAATAACGTTAAAGACTTCAGATATTTCTGAGACAAAGAAAATACATTCTATAAATTGAATATCCTCTGGTGCTAATTCTGTAAATGTTAATCTATTTGAATATTGATTTTTTTTGTTACTGATGTATTATTTGAGGAATATATTTGTTGAAAAAAATTAATTGAACTCTTTACTTATATATTTTGTTTTAGTGACCATTTGGCCATTGGCATTTTCAATTGCACAACGTATTTTACTCATACATTGCACCAGAGACACAAAAGTATTTTTTAAATATTTTTTCCACTAGCAGTTAAATGAAAAGTTGGTAGCTAATAAGTAAATCTTCCAAACTATGGTACTGATAAATCTTTTTTTAGACTGCATCTCTAGTTTTAATAAAACTTCTATGAATTGATTAAGCTAAACAAAGACAAACGTTTTCAGATAGTTCCACAATGCAGCAAATATTTCTGAGGATGAAAAATAATTTCATTTTTAGAGGCCTTAGTCAAGTCAGAAGTTCCATACAATGAACATACCTCAAAGCCAGAAAAAACATCAGGAATGCTACAAACAGACCAAGGTTCTGATTCTCCCTCAAATATTATACCACTGGGCACTGAGCATAGAATCCTTCCATTCAATACCAGTAGAGCTCTTCAATCACTTTGGACACCATATAGTGACAGCAGGTAGCAGTGGTTGCTTTCCAATCCTGTAATTAGACTATAGGAGTAAGCAAGGTCTAGTATTTGTTGTGCTTTAATGCCATATGGTTAACTACCCAGAGAACTCTGACCTATTTATTATCTTCTTAACTCATTGATCACACCATTCCACTTGACAGAAGGGCAAAGACTTGGGAGGAATAGTGTCTGTCATCTTTCAGCACGAAGGAGCTGATGGTGGCTTAGCAGCTCTCTGCCCTACTCTGTCTTTTTGCACTTCTAAGAAGTTGTGTGACAATGTAAACACCATGTGTAGTTTCCTGGGTTCATAAGGTGCATCCATTTCAGATGCATCTAATGTTTTCAGTTCAACTAGCAACCCACACTTGGACATACATCATTAGCTTGACCTATCAAGTATTGAGTCTTGTTAGGGCTTATTAACAATCACCTCCTGAAAATAAGATTCTATACTATACTATAATCTGTTACAAGAAAATGCATCCAATACTATGAGTTATTCAGTGGTTGATGGTTTGTTCAGCTTCAGGAATTCTAAGTTAGAACTATGGATGCAAGATATAGAAAACTTCAGGACCCACACAAAAGTATACTGTTGATTGTTTTATCAGGACAGGATCTGAAGTTGTCTCTATAAGACTAAAAAAAGCAATTTAGCATTGTTCATGTCTGAGTAAGTCAAGAAAGGAGATTTGTATACCCCTAAAAATTAGGCAGCTAAGAAGGTTGTGCCAGGGATCAGCATTGTACAGGAAGTTGAAGAGAAACAGCTCTTTATAGTACAAAGATACCTGCAAAAAAATCTTATGATCCGTCCTTCCTTCCTTCCTTCCTTAATTTCAAGACCATGCCATTTTATTAGTTTGCAGGAAGTAATGTGGTTCTAACTTAGAACCACATATTCTGGATTCACCAAACTTGCCAGGTCCAAATACATATTTGATTTTGGTCAATGAGGGATTTCAACTGGACAGCTGAGGCTGTGAAATCTGATCAGGAAAGACAAAGCCATTCCTATCAGTGACCCGCTGGGGAGAATACAGCAGTTGCACTATATCAAAAAGCATGCATGAAACTGTAGCACACTTATCAGCAATAGTAATCATTCTTGTCATCTATTAAAACAATTTATTTTTTTAAAAAATAGCAATCCCACAAAAGCCCAAGGGCCTTGCTGATGGATCACAAGAGCTCATTCTTTCTTTGGGATCATGTTCTTTGTAACTACCATGCTGCAACACAAACTCATTTTACTGTGGGATCTTCTGGAAAACATATTTAGCCTTGTATTGCAGGTCAAAGTAGAAACAGAGACCCATCTGGACTCATATTGGGCTCTGGTTTCCAAGGAATTTCAACTGTTCAAGATACTGAAGATACAGTCTGAAATAGAAATGAAGAGCCTTAAAGTTGAAAGCAGTCATGAAATCAGTCCTAGACTCGTACTGTACCGCTTGGTTTATTTCTAGACGTCATGTTAGGCAAAGCATGTTGCATTAATACAGGATTAATGCTTATTTTAATATTGAAATATTCAATTCAGTACCTTTGAGGTCTTATGGACGATAAAGATCCCATAATAAGTGGACATGCTCAGTGATTATAGCCTATATGAGCAATACTCTATCCTAATTTATATTACTGAAAATTTGCACGTGCACCAGAGAGGACCAAGTTTCTTAGATATCTCTCCATCTCAAAAAGAACAATATAGAAAGTCTTTCAAAATTAGCAATTAGAATTTTGTATCCTCCGAAAACAATGTAATCAGACAGCTTGAGGTTCCTAAACTGAACATTAATTTCAAATCAATATTAACTGCAATAAAGATAAATACCAGAGTAGTCCATGGAGTTCAAGAATCCATTTTGTGAAGAACCACCTGTCAGCCTTCAGAGCAGCTGTAGCTGCTTACTCATTTGGTCATCTTCCAGTGTGATAGAGCAGGGATGCTTCAAGAGTATCACAATTAGTCTGCCTAAATCAAGAAACTGACAATCAGGATAATAATGGCCCTATGCAAGGTTACTTGTACTAGAATTCCCAGAGAAATAGAACAGCTATTGGAACAGTGAAAACCGGAAGATTCATGCAAATGTTTTTAGGGAATGGAAGAAAAGAAGATGAAAATGCATCTGCTGTTTACATTCAGAAGCAGAAAAAAGAGGGACAGATTTCCCAAACACCAAAGAAAGCTCATTTTTAAAACACTTAGTCTTAAGGAGAAGAAACTGTTTAGTGGAGCCAGAGTTTAAACAAACTGAGATGGAGAACAAGGAACAGCTTCCATTGTCTCCAGGTTAAAGAGCCATTTAGGCAATTTATAGTCTGAAGGCAAATGGGATCACTTTCAGCTCCTTCAAGAAAGGCAGTTAAGATTTCCAGAATCCAGACCTTCTACCGCTGCACCATAGAGAGCATTTTAACATACTGAACCTCTGTATGTTTTGCTAATTGCACAGTGGCAGATAGGAAAGCACTCCAGAGGGTTAATGTCATTGCCCAGAAGATCATTGGTTGCCCTCTCCCCTCTCTGGAAGAGCTTTATAGCTCCCTCTGCCTTAAGAAAGTTCAAAACATTCTCAAAGATCCATCTCATCCTGGGAACCCTTTTTTTGAACTATTACCATCTGGCAGATGGTACAGAATAATTAAAACAAGGACAAATCGGCTGAAAAACAGCTTCTATCCCAGGGCAGTAACTCTTTTGAATTCTGCTGTATGGTGCAGTGTTGGTGTAGTGTCAGGGATTTCCGATTCAATGTGTGGAGGGTGAAGGATGTGTGTTTGTGTTTATTTTCATGGTCATGGTCATGATGTGCACTGAAGATGGTGTTTGATTTCATTGTACGAGGTGCAATGACAATAAAACAGTAAACTAAACTAAATTTTCAATGAATGTTGTTTTGACATTCTCAAAAAGAAACTGGCTCTGTGCTTGTGAAGACTTCAACCTCACCCTCCTATGGAAGGCTGCTAGAACCAGTTATTCCTTTTGGAAAACAGGCCCTTGTGATGAAGGGAGGCTTGAGGGCAGACTCCACAACTCAGCTTGGTTATGGGTAACAAACATTCCATCAATATAATTTCAGCACAAATGCATTACAAAGTGTTAGATAGCAATAGCACATAGACATACACATACTGCTTCACAGTGCCTTTGAGCCCACTCTGAGCAGTTTGTAGAGTTAGCATATTGCCTCCAAACAAACTGGATCCTCAGTTTACTGAGCTCAGAAGAATGGAAGGCTGAGTCCACCTTGAGCCGCTCCGAATCAAACTCCTGGAGTGAAAAGTGAGTTATGAAGTTCCATATGAACTGTTCCATTGCAAAACAATGTACAGACAAGTTTAACTACAGGTAGTCCTCAGTTTATATCCAGTCTGCTATAAACTTAGCAACCATTTGAAGTTACAATGAATCCCACTCCCTCAAACAAGATATTCATGATCCAGTTCTGATGGCCACCGCACCCAATCATGTGACCACATTTTGGGTGCTATTTGGGTGCTTGGGTGCTATTTGTAGCATCCTAAGGTCATGTGACTGTGATTTATGTTTTTACCCAAAACCAAAAAATTTACTTTTAATTTCTAGAAAAAAGGCCCCATGGTAAACAATACATTGGTTTAATGACCACAGTGCTCACTTAATGACCATCATATTCACTTAACTATCACAAAAAAAGGCTGATCATGTGATGATCTGCTTTACGACCAGGCTCAAATATGTCAAGGACTACTTGCATGCATCCCTAAGTAAATTTTCACTATAACACAGCTATCCTTATCACTTTCATCAATGGCTTCACAGGTTGCTGAGTTAGATTTACTCCTAAGAAATTAGATTAGACCTCCATTAAACCTTGATTAGGCTTAATACACCTATTTTAAAAAATAGGGGATAGTATTTTAAAAAATCTGCCCTTGGCCCCCATTCCCCACTGATATTCCCAAGCTTGCTGGTGTAAAGAGCTGAGAAAATAGCCTTGGAGAAGGAATAGAAGACTGTAAGAGGAACAGTTGGAGAAGAGGTATTTTTAAAAAACCCTCAGTTTTCTGTGCCTGCCCCCACAACTCCCTAAATTATAGGAGGGAGGGAAGGGAAGATATAGGTAGACTGACAAGCTTCTGTTATTATAAGCCAGGGGTTTCAAACTCAAGGGGGGGGGGGGATGATCCAGCCTGCAAGGCCACCAGGAAACAGCAAAGGACTGGTCCACAATGTCTCTCCCAGTGAAATAAAATACTTTTTTTTAATTTTTTTCAATATAGATAGTGGAGTTCCATTCCCAAGGTCTGTTCTTAAATCAGATTTGTATGTAAGCTGGAACAGTATCATTGCATAATACTATTTGTATATTGCAATATAAGTAACATTGTGTAATGAACTTGAACCGTTGTGAATTTAACTAAGATTTTGCTACAAAAGGCCCTGTTCTTAATTACAAGTCATCCTTACACCGGGAACTTACTCTATACATCACTAAATAATTATTGCTAGTAAATAAAAGTCCAAAAATATAATTTTTATACACTTCTGCCTTTTGGTTTATTCTGTTCATTGACAAAATGTAACTGAAAGAACCTTATTCCAAAAGTTTGGGAAATAAAATCTAAGGAGATTTTAGCAATGAAAACATTTTTTTTCTGTCCCATTTCTCTTGAAATTTTGTTGGGTTTTTTTTTTTAACCATAAAGTAAGGCATACCCATTTAGCAGTTCATTATGTGGTTTAAAGACTTTTACAAAGAGAAGATCTAGTCAAACAATAATGTATCAAATTCTATAATTTCTTCTTTCCATATAGTTATTCAAGGGCCAAACTTTAGCTGATATAAATGCTGGTAGTCAGAGTTAGAATATTGCTTCTAACTTTGTCATACAGATTTTAAAGTTCCTAAACAGCCAGAATGTCTTTCAGTGCCAAATATTCAAAATGACTATACATAAATTTTAAAACTCAAGTTGCACAGTACTACAGACTCCAACGGGCATGAGCTGGTTTTAATTAAAGCCCTGAAGCCCTGAGTAGACTGTTGAATTAGGTGGCTAGATTTTCCTATCTCTGCTTATTTTGGCATACTCCCATAGTGGGACCTATCTCTGAATAAATATGCCAACATTTTGTGCCACGTGTCTGCAATCCTAAACCTATCCATTTCTGCTCAATGGAACTTACTTCCCAGTCATACAAATTTAAAATCATTTGGATTGGGCTGCATGAATTTCAGGCGAGTTCTTTGAAATCATATTATACAGATGTCTTGTGTGTTGCCCATATAAACTGCAGAACTGTACTTATTTCAGTAGTATTTCTTTTTTTTTTTCCCCTTGTGATCTTTTAATAGCTCTTCCTTGGAGTCTGAACCATGCAATTGTATAATTACTAGTTTCACAAAACTATTTTTCCTTCCAGGAGGAAAAACTGCTTGCATATTTGCTGAATTAGCCTTAGAATAATAGATTAGATACATTAATTAGAAAGAAGCATTTTATTTTAATGAATCATTTAAGCTGAACAAGGGTGATTGAACTAGAGCAGGCTATGCCAGCCCTAAAGCAAAGAGTGAGTGTCCTTAAATATTGACTTATTCCACTTACTGGAGTTAGGGATCCTCTCTGCAATTAGTTTTTGCCCCCTATTTCTTACCCAGAAGGTTTGATCAGCCATTTTAGTCTAGTTCAAGCAGCTAATTTAATGCAGAACTCTCAAGATGCTTGAACACTGTCAGCCTTAACAAACCATGACAACTCTTTAGATTTAATCCCTTTCCAAAATGCTGTAACACAAAGTGATGAAACTAGATGCAGGCAACAAATTCTGAATTCATTACTTCGTAACATAGAAGATTTGCATTTATGCAGAATTATTTAACTATTTTCAGCATTTTTTTCTCAGAAAACATCAAGCTGTTGTTTAAATTTAGATCACTAGAGCAGTCAAAAACTGTTGTTTGAATAGGGCATGTACGTCCTTTTCCTAAACTATTTTTTTAATGTTTCCATAGAAGCAAATAAAGTATCAAGATAGGTAGAAAACACCAAGTAATATAAACAGAGGTATTTTCTTAGAGGGTACATCTAGAAACAGTTAACATTGTTAGCAATCCTAAATAAGCCAAACAGACACGCCCCTCTCTGGTTTCAATTTTTCCCAGAAGCAGTATTTTCTTCAGGAGGGTTTCAGAATTCAAAAGCTGAAGAAAGATAGAAAAAGCAGTGATATAAATTAAAATTAGAAACACACATATGGCCATTCTCAGCATCTGCTTGTTTCAGGCAATATTCCCTGGAGCAAAACTCTTACTGAATCCAAGATGATCACATCAAAAGAAGCAATGAAAATTATCACACAACTCAAACTTGGCTTTGGTGGAAGATCTGTTCAGAACCACACATTTGGAAAAGTTCTGATGTTTCATAGAAGACAGGATAACCACTGCAGTTTCCTTTTCCTAGATAAACAATAGTTATATGTGTTTAATATTGCATTTGAACAATCACGTCTAAATGCTAAACAAAATTCATTAAAAGACATAAAAGACAAAGTGTTTGCTTTTACTCTACTAAAAATCACTGGTCATTTAGAGCCACCAAATAAATCAATAGTTACTAATAACTTCAAAGGTTCTACCATGATTAACTTGCTATGGCATGAAATATAGCCAACTCTGAAGCTGAATTGGCAGGGCAGAGGAAAACAGCTTTTACTAACTGTGCAATCAAATGATCCAGGTCATTAATATGGCATTTCAAGGCTGCAAAACCTTCACACTCACTTAGAAATCCCACACAATGCTGGTAGATTTTTTAAAAATAGGTATGCATGGGGTTTTCATTGTAAGATTATTTCAATTCCTTGATTGTTGAAGGGGAAGGAAACTTTATGAAAGCATTACTGACACCAGTAAATTAAACTATTGATTGCCCTTTAAATGCCATCAGCTCTGCTCCTTACATGAGAGTACACACAGAATTGATCTCAACATTTAAATTAAGTGTTTTATAGCTGAAATCATTAATCTGACAATAAACATTATCCCTTTTGGATCACTCTGCATCTATTTCATCTCAAGGCTTCCATTTCTAAATCATAGTCTAATTTCACATTCACCCACATATCTAATCAGATGTTAGTTCTATTGCTTCAGTTGAAGGCTACTACTCTAAATGAAATCTGTGCATAACTGTAAGTTTAGCTTATTAAAAAAAATGTCTTGAAATTGAAGAGCTCATAATTTTTGTACATAATTGAACCGAAGTTCACAATTGTTTCTGTTGGTGCTACAATTCCAAACAGGAGTCAGCTTCAGGTGTATTTAACTCTTCAAAAAGCCAATCATATAACAACTAAAGAAATGTAGTTGTGCTATTCATAAAGCTAAATTGCCACATAAGTGGATAAATACTGGATTAAAATATTCTGCAGTTTGTCTTTATTCTGGCTGCTTTTTGTCAGTTTATAACCTCTGTATTTTCCCATTATTGTTTTATTATTTTTACTTCATTTTGGGGAGTACCTGTCTCAGTTTGCTGTATGTTTTTAAATAGTTTTCATGTGCTTACTTAGCTCAAGAAACTGATCTACTTACACACCCAGAAATTTATTATTTCACCTTAAACAGGGCAGACTGATCTTGTTTGGAGAAGCATAACATAGCAAGGTAAGAAAGTATTCACTGATACTTGATTAGGAAACTTTTATATTCCTAGTCAATTAAATAAACACGTACAATACATTTCGTATTTATTTAGGACAACTTTCTTCAAGCATGCAATAATTTAATAACAAGTTTGGATAAAGCATAACAAAAACCACTGACTGCTTTCAGAGTATGCAATGGTTTCTTTGAACAAGGTAGCAATAATAGTTGAAAAAAAAAAGGAAAATGTCAAATTTTTGGTACATGAAAATTTTTGTTATATGAAAATGGCAACACTGTTCTCTTGGAATGAAAATAGAAATATTTAATGAGTATAAGTAACAGCAGGAGAGAGGAAATGAGGTATACTGTATTATAATGCCAATGTTAAATTGTACCAGACTAATAGTCATTTTTCCAACTAATTCCATTTTGCTTTATTTGTCCACCATATTGAATCACAGCCACTATCTTTTCCAGTTCTGCAACAACTAGTCTGCCATCAAATCTCCCTAATTAACACAGTTCATATCTCTTTTTAATCAAAGAAGAGGCATACACAAGGCACCGCTTACTAAGTAAAACCGTTATGCCTCTCAAATGTAGTGTTCATGTGGCTGCAATTTTATGACCTGTGTTAAGAGTTACATAAAAATGAACAATGCACATTGCTAGAAAACCTTTGAAACTGAACATCAAGGGGGTGTTAATCATTGCTATGAATTTCCTGTTGTTTGAAAGCAAGTCATGCGCCATATGCAAAAGAAACCTGGGCCGTATTTCCCAGCTACAGGTTGGGCATACCAGACTTTTCTCATGACATAATCTGAGCAACGCAATCTATTCAAACCTAAGCTTCTGGTTGCAAAGCCATATTAGAATGGGAGCAATGCTCAGGTTTCTTTTTTTAAAAAAATATTCATTTATTTATTTTGTCAAGCGATTATAAGATAACAGGCATAAGAATAAACATAGTTATGAATATATGAAATGGATACATACAAGAAAAATAAAAAAAACAGCAGGACAGGGACAGTAGGCACATTGGTGCGCTTATGTACGCCCCCTACATTTTATCCCCAATAGTTATGGTAGAAAATTTAGGTAATATGGTGAGCAAAACTGTAAAGGCACGTTTCTTTCCTCCGTGATAGCTCTGTTCATCAGTTGAAGAAGATCTTTTAAAAAACTGTCTTCCTTTACTTGTCTCTTCCATCTGGGAACACTGTCTCCTGGACTCCACTAAGGACATTCACACAAGCTCACATAATCACCAAAGTACTGTGTGACAAAAGAGCTGAGCCAGGAAAGTTGGCAGCAGAACAAATCTATCAAAAAACTGGACCCCAAATGTCTGAGCAATTTTGTCAAGAAAGCCATAAATCCATCACAAATCCTCAGAAACAAAGAGAACATTTGATGATTTGGTTTTTAATTTAATTTAATTCTTTTTTGGGATTTAGTTTTGTTCCTTTTTAAATTCTTTTGATAGCAGACTTTGTAAAACATTGAAAAACAAACTCTCCCATAAAGTCTGCTGCAACAATTAGTGCCATTTGTCATAACTTTTAAAAGCAATGAATGCTCCTAGATTTTTTTTTTAGCCAAGCTAAAATCCAAAAATATTTAACATACAAACCAAATGTTGATAAAACATCAGATCACATAATATGAAACAGAGTAGAAAATTCTCCATTAATTTTTTTTCTCTCTCCATACTTTTACTGAACTAAGTGCAAAGTGCAAGTGACCTACCTGTCTTAGGACAGGTCAAGGAATACTAAATTAAACTTTTAATTGAAACATTAAACTTTATTTAAATCACAGCTACTGTATAAAGCCACTTCTATAGAATGTGATTTTTCTTTTAACTTGTAATATATTCCTGCAACCTGTTGTATATATTGCATAGTCTTAGGCCTATGGTTTTTGACGCCCTGCAATAGTTCACGTCCACTATGCTCCACATACTTTCACTTCAAAATTATATTTGCATCAGAAGATGAGAGTCATGTTTTGCTTGTTTACTGCCTCCAACTTTCTATTTCCTTCTCTCTCACCGCTTAATAACACTTCCCCATTTTCTGTTTGATAATGGTTGAGCTCTTTCCCTCAAAAGGAGGACAGGATCACACAACTGAAGAAATATCTGTTCATGTGCCCTTGAGATGCTAACTTTCCTTCTCATAAATTTGGCTTTGGTTTAAGAAACCAAGTTGAAAAGAGGCAAAAAGGCGAGGAGAGAAAGGGACACAGATCAACGTGGGGAAGCAAGAGGAGGAACCAAAGGAGCAAAGATGAAAAGGGCCAGCAAGCAGACCAGCTGGAGCCAGAGATTTCTAGGTTGGAAACTGATCCGGATCTCGGCCGTTGCAGTGATTTGTCGTTCTGTTGCATTTAAGTCACATTCAGAGAAGACAATTCCCACATTCCCTCGCTCCCTGCGTTTTTCCAGATAAGTTCCCGATTTTAAAACGCGTCTCGTCGGTAAACCCTTGTGCGGATTTCCTCGAAGTTGGTTTGAAGGCGCCTCAAGCTTTCTCCGGGCCCGGGATAACGGAGGACCGCTGAATTCCCTAGCTAAGAGCGCGGAAGCCGAAGCCGAGCACCAGAGGTGCAGTGCTTCCTTCCGCCCAGCAGAGTTTACACTGCGCACCGGAGCCGTTTGCCTCTTGGCGCCCGCGTCGACCCAAGAAGGCGCTGGAGAGGAACGCCGGGAAGTGCCCCCTCGCCCCTTGAACTGGGCCACAGAGGTTGAGAAAGCGGGAGGACCCGGCTTTGATCTGCTCCCCCTTCAGCGACCTGCGATGTGCAAAAGGGAGAGAATGGGCCTTTTTTTTTTTTCCCCTTTTCTTTTTTTTTTTTCTGCCCCCAACCCTCCCGCGACGGTCTGGGGAGTGCGGGTGGGCAACTGCGAGTTCCCACATGGAGGGTTACAGGAGGGACACTTAAATTGCCACCCAGCATCGCAAGCGGGCAAATCTTTCGGCGACGCTTCGTTTCAAAAGCGGATCCCAAACGGGGACTTCGGGATTCCGTTCGAGTTTTGTCTTTCTTTCTGGAGCAGATAAAGGTATCTTTCTGCTCTCAAAGCAGAAAAAGCAGTTGATTCCCTCTCCTCCTTACCAACCGATGCCAACCTCCTTCGAATACTTCCTCCTCCATCAAGAGGCATTTAAAACAATCTCTCTTTCATTCTCTCTCTCTTTCATTCTCTCCCCCCCCCCCTCTCTCTTTCATTCTCTCCCTCTCTTCTAAAATAGGGAGAGTCGACTGCCAACGAGCCAGGCATCCAGAGACCTCCTTCGGGACTCCGCGCGGCAACGGGCCTTCAGGGGGCTAATTTAAAAGGAAGGCGCGTGGATTGAGCAATTAACGGGCGAAGGGAAGGTCCGTTTTTGCAAGAGTAGCCCCCGGCCACTAAAGCGCTCTCGCGAACAAGCCAGGAGCAATTATTTGGGAGAGGCGCGGGGAAGGAAAGGAGAAGACGCTTTCCGAAGTCGGATTTCTCAAAGGAAAATAGGGCAGACGGCTCGATGCTATTAAGACAGAAAGTTAATCGACCTGCCCCCCCAACCACGCCGCGCTTCGGTCCAACTCGATCGACTCCCGAGGAGCAAGGGGGAAGACGCTCAGACCGAAAACGGCAAGAGATCCCCGCCTTTCACTCCCCACAGACGGTGCTCATTTCGGTGAAAGCGAGGTGGGACGCCCTATCTCCCGAATCCGGCATACCTGTACCAGGTGAGTCCTCGCTCGTAGTTGCGATCAAAAAAGTGCGGCTCGGCGCCCACAGCCCTCACGTCCGGGTGGACCCGCAGGAACTCAAGCAACGCCCGAGTCCCACCCTTCTTCACGCCGATGATCACTGCCTGGGGCAGCCGCTTCGTCCCAGAGCCATTCAGGAAACTGGAAATGAAGCTGGGGGAATCCGGAGCCACTCCGTTGTTGTTGCTGCTGCTGCTGCCGCCGCCGCCCAACTCTTCGTCGTCTTCGTCTTCGTCGTTCTCGGCTGGCTCCGCTCTCGGCTGGATCTTGGCCGTCCGGGCTGGGAGCAGCAGCTGGTTGAGTTCCGGACCAGGCGCTTTCCGAGCCGACGGCGAAGAGCCCAGCAGCATCAGCCCCGGCGCAGTTGAAGCGCACGATCCGGCGACGCAAGAGTAGACCATGCAAAGCCACAAGGCGAGCATGATGAAGAGGAGAAGAAGCAACCACCTCCTTCGCCCCGGCGGGAGCAGCGGCGACGAGGCAGGGGGGCCGGGGGCATCGGGGAGGCGGCCGCCGGTCAGGCGCGGCTGGCCCATAGGCAGCAGCCCGCGGGTGGTAACCCCGGGAGCATGATGCGTGGGGGCCCGGCCGGCACGGGTCAGCAGCGGAGCATCGCTCGCACCTTCGCAGCCCAGCGTCGAGCCGACGAGTGCCGACCGCGCACCAATTGGCGCCTTTGCCGGCCAGGCTGGAGCTGAGGAGGGCGGAGAACAGGCGCGCCTGACTGGCACCCTTCGGAGCCTATAAGAGCAGCCCGCCGCATGGTAATTAGCCCCCCCTTTTGTTGATCAAAAGCAGCCAATGGTGAGCCGGGTCTCCCCCCGTGGGGCGGGGAGTGGAGGGCTGCGGGAGGCGATTAGCCGTTCTTATTGGCTAATGAGCCGTTAAAGAGCCCGGGGAGGCGAAAAGGTTACGGAGCTGCGAGGCCGAAGAGGCTATTTGAGTTGAGGCTTCGCCGGTGGAAGCTTGAGCTGCGGTGCCGGCGCCTTCGCTCTTTTTTTTTTGGGGGGGGGGGGGGGGGCTGGGTGTGGCGGGGCATTCNTCTTTCTTTCTTTCTTTCTTTCTTTCTTTCTTTCTTTCTTTCTTTCTTTCTTTCTTTCTTTCTTTTTCTTTTTTTTCTCCCGTGCTGCAGCGAGGCGAGGATCTGGCTGAAGTTGAGCTGGCTCCGCCAGGCTGTGCTGGTGAAGGCGGCGGCGACCGAGAGCAAAGCCGCTTCTTTGACTAGATGGCGCCACGTGGGAAAGCGCAGCTGTGTCGTGGCCAAAACGAGCCGTACAAAGGCGGGGTCGGATGGCAGTGGGCGAAGGGCCCCGTTTCCCGGCAGCTGCCCGGTCCAGCCCTCTTCCATTGCCAATCCGTCGAGGACTGAGAGCTTCATCACCATATATTGTGTCTTCACACACACACAAATACACGACGCGCATCGTGGCGGTCGCTCCCCCCCCCNNNNCCCCCCCCCCAAAAAAAAAAAAAGAAATAGCCAACCTCGGTTGAGCCCTAGGTTGTCGCACAGAACCACTTTTGGCGAGGAGTTTGCGGTCCTCCGCGATCCGAGGCAAAAGGGTCTCGCTGAGCCCCGCCGTTTTTGTTATTAAGGCTGCAGGGACTTAGGAGTAAACGCTGTGACTTCCGACGACCCCTGTTCCCAGGCATTAAGTAAGTTCTCTTTGAAGCTAGTATGTTGGCCTAAGCCGAAGTAATGAGGGCATTTTCGCAAACTCTCATTTTCTCAGTTACGAAATTAGGGCTTATGACGGAGGTTTTAAAGCATCCCTTTCATCGGGACTGTTTGGGACCGTTACATTTTGAGTGTCAGACCTTGTCTTCCATATAAAGGGGTGGAATAATCATCGCGCCATCTCAAGAGTAGCGCTGGATCTTAAGTTTCTTCTGGAGCCCAAGATGGACCTGGCAGCATCACCAACTCTTCTCACACACACATACCCCATTTTCCCACAGGCTCGAACATTGGAATTTGGTAGACTTGGAATTGCCTGCCTCCTTGCTGGAAAAAGGGAGGAAGACAAATGTTTCTAAGTTGCTCAGTTAGAGGGGCATCTTGAGGTCTTTATTTCCCCCCACACACGCACACACACTATCCAGAAATAGAATCTACCTATCGTCTTCTGAATAGTCGCGTTCAAGGAGGTTCAGTAGGACCTCCTTTAAGGTCAAGGTTAGACTGGCAGAGACTTCTCTGAGATCCGGAGCCTTCCTTCACTCCGGGAAGCCCTGTCGCCCGTTGCCCTTGGTCTTCACAACAGTCCCCGAAGTTCTGTGCTACCTCTTGTCTCGACCCCTGTAAGGCCTGCTCGGCTCCCATCTTGGAGCCATTCTCCAAGAAGAGGCGTTCGTTTGGGCCTCCCCCAAAGACAAAGAGCATAATCTGGGCCTGATCCGCCCGACATGGAGGGGACAAAGGCGATTTGATGCTTCCCAATGTATCTGCCCCTCACGAATTCCCCTAGACTCTCAGAGGTCCCCACACTTGGCAACTTTAAGACTTGTGGACTTCAACTCCCAGAATTCTGGGTGTTGAAGTCCACAAGTCTTAAAGTTGCCAAGTCTGGAGACCTGTATCCTCGAGCTTCTCAGTCTCCAAACCTGAATGTCTCACATTTTCCCCCCTCTTCCTCCTTTATCTTTGGTCGTAGGCCAGGATCTCTTCTTAATTGCCCCTATCTGTCGACCTTCTGGCACTTGCTTTGGAATCTGGGAGAAGGTTCCCTTTTTTCTTCCATTGTCTCCGATTCCCATTTATAATTAATTCAATGTCTCAGAGCCCCACCACCGTCCCAAATGGAAAAGACCGTTTGTTCCGCTGAAAAACATTGCGTATAGTAAGTAGTAGAGGCCAGAGTAGTAAACCTGATCAGCTGAAAAGGACCTAAGCTCTCGTTCGCCTTTGCGCGTCATTCATGAAGTTCCGTTCGGTTCTCTCGAACTCAGCTACTTTGCTTAAAGGCCGGGATGAAACTTTGTCGAGGCCATTTCTTCGGTACCTGATTTATCGGGTGTTCTAGTGTCACACGGGTATCGGTATTCCTGGCCCCTGCAGCTGGATCGACCCATTAAAATGCTATCAAATTTTGGCTCTGGGTCAAGTGAAGTCGAGCTAAAGCGCGAGACGCGATCAATTTGTCTCCAATATCACAGGGGAGGAAATTCACAGGTGTGAACAGTTTAAATAAAATAAAGCGGATTTGGAAGTGAAAGAGAAGAAGGGTTGTAAAAGCACAAGAAAAGTCCCGTGGCTGAATCTGAGTCTACATTAAATGTCTCTGGAGATGCTCCATTCTGCGCGCTCAATAAGAAACTTGCCGCAGTTGTGTGAAAGCGTCCTTCTCCCTCCTCCCCTCAGAGTTTCCCTTACAGAAGGGAAAATCCCATATTGCGCTAAAAGGCCTTGAGATATTTTTCTGGATAATTTTATACGTCAGGTATCATCTGAGAAACGGAAGGATTTCCTGTGCGGTCGAATTTGAACCGAGATCCCCATTTCCGCTTTGCAAGTCAGCCTTGGACTAATGATCCATGAAGAGCTGCTTAAAACGGGACTCCATCAAGTATACTTGAGAAAGAAATGCTATTTGCATGCGAACCGGATGCGCTGCTGGGTGTGTGGAGGTGGAAGCGAGTCCCGAAAAATTGCGAAAGTAGATGATGAAAATCTGTTTAAATCGGTTCCCGCTTATTAATATTGTCGTTCATTATAGTTTGGGGTTATGTAGTTGGAGCAATTGACAATCCTGGAATTGTTTTTAAAAACGAAGGCTGGAAGCTTATTGTTTATAAATGAAACACACAAATATTAGAAAACTAACGGCTTCTCTAAAATTAAAGAATACTTTCTTTTAAATTGTCTCCCTTTGTTGTAAGTAGTATAAATGCTTTGGAATGTCAGATCTCCAAATCCTTTAAACCCGGGAAGTAGCATTTTTTTTCATGCTGTCCATCGCACAGGAAAAGGTGAAAGAGGGCCACGAGCGTTGTTTTCTTGTTGTCTTTGATCTGGAAATTAATTATTCCTGTGAAAGATTGAGATTCCGATTATTTTTAGCCTCTTTCTTAATTCTACCTAAAATGAAAATGAATGAGTTAAGCCTTCCTTTGTTGAAATAAGGCTTTTGGAGTTCTCGGCGATCTTTCTTTCTTTCTTTCTTTCTTTCTTTCTTTCTTTCTTTCTTTCTTTCTTTCTTTCTTTCTTTCTATTTTTTTTGCTTTGTTTTTTTGAGTTTTTTTTAAANTTCTTTCTTTCTTTCTATTTTTTTTGCTTTGTTTTTTTGAGTTTTTTTTTAAAAAACTAACTCTCAACTGAACTAAATCGGGCTGACTTCCGAGGACATGTGGTTTGAAATCCTGAACTGCAGGATCCAACAAGGCACTTAGTCGAAAATCCGAAGGGGTCGCCGACAACCCCCTCTTGACCACGTTTCCTCAGGAAGAATTCCAGCATCTCGTCTGCCTTCGACAGATTGCGCAGCTTTGAGTGAGTTCTGTCGATAATAAAATTGTGAAGTCGAAGAAGCCGCCAACGGAGCCGTTCCAATTCCCTCAGGCACGGGAGGGCACGCCGCCTAACGGATTGCGCTGCCCGGGCGCTCCGAGTTGAGCAAACAGCCAGGAGTTTAAAGAGAGACAAAAATCAGAAAAGCCGAAGGGGGGGAGGGAGAGAATGAAAGAAAGAAAAAGAAAGGAAAGAAAGAAAGAAAGAAAGAAAGAAAGAAAGAAAGAAAGAAAGAAAGAAAGAAAGAAAGAAAGAAAGAAAGAAAGAAAGAAAGAAACTTTGCCCTTCCAGCTCCAGAGTTTGTTTTGTCCTCTTCGCTCGGGCTGGATAGATTTTGGAGCTTGGCGCTCGAACTCGTCGAGAGGAATCGGAGCAGATCCCCGAAAGTTTCTCCATCTTGATTGTGGTTGACAAGGGCAACAACAAGACTTCCCCCCCTTCCTTCCCCCCTCCTTGTCATAAATTGTGTTCTTAGACTGAATGAACTTTAGGACATTAGGAGTGGGTTTTTAAGTGGAAGGATCCCGTTCACTTCAGTAGGAGTTTGACCCACTCCCAGCAAACCGTAGAAGGGAGAAAAGAAAGTTTTCTCGCAGGCTGGCTAAGCGGTGTAGTTCGCTTGAGCATTTCTCCTTCGACTTCAGAGTACGGGATCTAAAAAGCTCCGCAGCCAAATTGCGAAGGCGGGCAAGTTCAGCACCCCCAATGCAGGGCAAAGAAGTGGGGGACACTACCCGAGTTCAGCCCTTGTTTTAACAAAATATACCAAAACTATGTGTCGGATGCAAATCTTGATGACCAGTGTACCAAGTCATTAGTTTTGTTTTTTTTTAAAAACAGAAAACTATATTAAAATTATTTCTCAACTCAGGGCTGGAGTCGACGTGAATAGAAGACCCATTCTGGTGCGTCTTTCTAATCTGGCTGTTAACATTTCACTGTGCAAAAAAACAAAACAACTATATATAGAAGGGTTTATATCAAACTGCACGCACGGGGGGCGGGGGAGATGTGCAACAAGAACAATAGATTGTCTTGATTGCGCAATCCACAACATTACAAAAAATAACAGCTTCCCTTCCCCCCTCCCCCCATACTCTCTCTCTGGGCCAAGGAAGTGGAGGATAAGATTTTCCCGGATCCCTCAAACTTGGCCGCGGGGAGAAGTTGCCGCTGTCAGCGACAAAGCTGTTAATTGTGAACAGATATTTCCTTGGAAGAAAAGCGTGGAGCTCCTCCGAAGTGCCACTGGAACGATTGCGATTCGGGGAAGCAACAAGAACAAATCTCACAGGAAGCGGAGAGAAGAATGCTCTATTCTTTCCAACTTGCTTTCCCTCCCAAATAAGGCCCATCAATCTTTCGCTCAATTTCACTCCAGGCTCAAGATGCCCCTTAAGGTGCTCCTTCTTTACAAGTTCGCTACCGCCCTGCCTGCCTTCACTTAAACCCCACTGGTCACAATCGAGGGCGGTCGGAGTGGTAGATCCCGTTTCCACCCTCCTCCTCCTCCTCCTTCTTCTTCTCCCCCTTCTCCTTCTTCTCCTCCTTCTCCTTCTCCTTCTCCTTCCCCTCCTTCTTATTCCTCTTCCTCCTCCTCCTCTTCCTCTCCCTCCTCCTCCTTCCTAAAAATCCCACGGGCCTGCTTAGAATGCCTTTCTCTCTCCCCTCCCCTCCCCTCCCCAGCCCCTTTCTTTCGCGGGATGGAAGGGATTTGTATTGAATTGCCGCCCCTCGGCGTCTCCAGGACCTTCCAATAATCCTCCTCCGCCTTTATAGAAACAGAGACCCGCAAGGATTTAGTGGCCCCCGAGGAACAGGACTCTTCAGATCCTGTCGGAGCTGGGAGGAGTTCAAGGCGAGGGGGATCTTCTCCTTGGTTCAAAGCTGCGCCTCTCTCTTGGCCCCCATTTCCCATGTGAGGCGTGGGAATCTAAGGAGGCCTCTCCCAGAGATGTCCACAACTGGTCCGGAGCCAACAGCTCACGTGAACCGGAAAGCCACGGAAAGTCGAAAACTGGAAAGTCGAGCGAGGCTGCTGGGGAAACTCGGCTGAGCTGACCCTGCGAGCAGGGAAGCCGGCGGATACCGCTCGGCACCTGCTTTGGCGTTCTCGGGAGGCGCTTCAACCCCTCCGCCCACGCCTGGCCGGCTCAATCAGGCGCGGAGTTGACTCAGGATGGCTCTCAGTCTCTCGAAGTGAGGCTCGATCCCCACTGATCTTTGTCTGCGCGGAGCTTTTCGGCTCTGGAGGCACCCACGACGTCGCTCCCAAATCGGTGCGAACAGCTAAGCGGCCTTGTTTTCCAATTCGGCTTCGAGACGTCACGATGGGAGTAGATTGTGCAGAAATTGCCAGCACGGGGGGGGGGG
>BHFT01028520.1:22124-33912 GCA_004320025.1 Laticauda laticaudata
GGGGGGGGGGGAGACGAACCCTAGCTAGTTAAAGTCAGTTCGGTCGTAGTTAAGGTTGGATGGGAGGCCACAAGGAAATCTCTAGGTTGTCCTCTAAATTGGGGAAAGAGAAAAAAAAAAACTGCGAAAAAGGCAACGATAAGCAGTTCTCTGCTAGATTCTGAAAAGTACATGTGCATGCCCATGAAGACACCTGGAATAGGTGACTTTCCTTGCTTTCAATGAAGCAAAGTCTATGAGCATTTCCATGCTAATGGTTTGTAGCAGCCATAGCATCACAGGCAAGCAGACATTCATCTTTACAGTGACAGTGCAAATGATACAGCAAGCCGGGGCTCTGCTTTTTGCATAAACATAGTAACACTCACTTAATGCTTTCCAAACAACTGTTAAAAGATCATCCTTATTGCATCTTCTCTAAACTTATGCGACTGTTATGGTAGCTACAACATGGTCTTTTTAAAAAAAATTAACACAATGATGGCTGGGTTATACTATTTTAAAATGTTATAATTTTATAGGAAATGGCATTTGATATATCCAAATTTTTGACAAAACCAGCCAATTTGTCTGACAATGAATGTTAGAGCTCTTTCAGCTGGGAAGCCAAACTTTTAATGTATGGAGGGGACAGGAAGGTTATGTTTGAAGTCATATTACAGGTGCAATTTCTTGGCAGAGAACACTTTTTAAAAAAATCCTTTCATTTGGGCCTCCACTCCCTTTTTCTCCTCCTCACCTGGTCTCCCAATTGGTGCAAACATCAAAGGAAATTCATTCCATCATGTTAATTCTGTATTTGGGAGGGGGTGTCAGAGGGGAGGATATCATCAAACTAAGGAGTATGTTGGAGGGAGAATGTGGATCTGGGTGCTCTTTGTTCCTCAGGCATGACTCATTGCAAAAAGCTCACCATTCCCAAGTAGAACAAATCCTCCTCCTCACCTTCTTGATATTACACAGATTGAGAAGAGGCAGATCCACCCATCCACCTTAGACATTTCTGCAGAGCCAACAAAGACCTGGAGATTAAAACATAGGAAGAATGAATTTGGGTTTGGCTAGAGGGGTGATAGCAGTATTCCAATAATTGAAGGGTATAATACATGATAGCAATATTCTAGTAATTGAGGGGCTGACACAAGAGGGCGTCAAATTATTCTCCAAATCACCAGAGGGCAGGACAAGAAACACTGGTTGGAAACTAATCAAAAAGAGAAGCAATCTGGAATTAAGGAGAAACTTCCTGACAGTGAGGACAATTAACAAGTGGAACAGCTGGCCTCCAGAAATCATGGTTGCACCATCACTGGAGGTTTTTAAGAATAGTCTAGACCAGGGTTGTCAAACTCCTGGCCCAAAGGCAGGATGCATCACATGCTGGCCACACTGGGTTTAGCAAATGGGGAAAAAAGTCCCAATACATCAAGTGACACAGCTGAGTTTGATGCCCCACACATGAGTTTGATGCCCCTGGTCCAGACAGTCATTTTTCTGAAATGGTATAGGTTCTCCTACTTGAGAGAACGAGAAGACCTCCAATGTCCCTTTGAGCTCATGCTATGCTATGCTATGCTATGCTATGCTACTTCTTCAACCATAAACATTTCACATTTGACCCCCTAGAAAGCTACAGACTCTCCCATAGTAGGATGAGTCCATGACAATGCACCACAGCCAACTCACCACAGGACAACTCACCATGAGACAAGAGTATTCAAGAAATATTGAAATATATATTCCAGTATTCAAGAAATACTGGGATAGAATCATTAAAGAAAGGAGGACAAAATGAAATGTGAATGACAAAAATCAAAATATTTTAAAATTATTTTAAGTAATTAAATTGAGTTGTTGAATTGTCCCGCAGCGAGTTGTCCTATGGCAAGTTGTCCTGCAATGAGTTGACTGTGACGAGTTGGCCCATCCTGAATAGGACTGGGTTGCTCGCTTTTAGACAGTCACTTTAGAAACAGTGATCTGTGGTATTTATATATATATATATTCCCTGCAGTTTTATTCCAGGAGTTGATTAAGAAACATTAGAGTCAGTTTGGTGTATGATGAAAGAGCTAGCCTGGAAACCAGGAGACTGTTGCCTTCTAGTCCAGTTTTAAGTGTACAAGTCAGTTGGGTGATTTTGGACCAATCACTCTCAGCCCAGTCTACCTCATAGGGTTGTTGTGTGGATCATAGAAGGAGGAAGGAGTATTATATATGTTTGTCACGTTAAGTTCCTTCCTAACTAAATCCAAAAAGAAACCTAACAGGGAAGATGGATCCAACTAAACAAATATTTTAAATGTATTGTCCTATGTGCAGAGAGCTCTTCCTCTCATGGAAGAAGCATTTAAATCAGGAATTGTCACCCAGGCACCAAATGATCTAAACTTGGCAAGTTTAAGACTTGTGCACTTCAACTCCCAGAATTCCTGAGCTAACATGACTAGAGGAGGATTTCTGGGAGCTGAAGTCCACAAGTCTTTAAGCTGTCAAGTTTGAAGACCCCTTGTCTATACAAAGGATTCTGCTGTTCAGGAAATCAGTTGAATAGTCACTGTCCTCAGCTATTATAAACCTCTTTGGCATGTATACTGACATACTATAATGATGTTGAGATGATGTCAACTTCTGTACTATAAAACCAAATACCACAAACAAAAACCATACCTATCAGCAGTAAATGAAAAGTCAATAAATGAATCAAAGTATTTTTTTTTTAAAAAGGATATTTCCAAATCTCCAGTGATAAAATAAAGATCATATAAATTTTAAAATGTTTGTTTGGGGGCTAGACCGAGATTCATATAATTGGATTTTATCAAAAGTCTAGCATGGTGCCAAAACAGATGTAAAAGAAATTCAACTCCTGAAATTTCATGGACTTGTAGCTTTCTTGCAAAAATGCAGCATTCTCATCCAAAACATAGATTAAAGCATTTTTAGTCTATAGTTGGGAATAGGTTCTTGGAGAAGATAGTAGAATGTTGCTTATGAATGTATATAGACTATCCATTCGTTAACCTAGAGTAGTGAAAACAATTCTGTACTTTGTGAACCAAGGTAATTTCAAGATGCAATCTGTCATTCACCCTTCATGTGTTTCCTATAAGAAATAAAGCCCCGGGCACCTTTTCTCTATTCAACTGTTATCCTTTGTTGAATTTTTCATTCATTTCCAGTTCTTTCCTGGAAAACATAGTTTACATATCATCCCAGTTTTGGGCCAATAAAGGAAAAGAGATGGAGAGGATTAACTCTCTTAGGTGGGGGTGTTATTTGACAGGCACTGGGCCTTCTTGAAAGACTTGATCTAATCAATTGTCTGAGTACCTTCAGTTTATATAGCTAACCTCTTTTTTGCTTCCTCAAAATCTAGCGATCAGGAAAACATTGTAGGCATTAATTTTTCAGGTCGTCCTTGATTTACAAGCACAATCGAGCCCAAAATTTATCTTGCTAAGTGAAACATTTGTTAAGTGAGTTTTGCTCCATGTTATGACTTTTCTTGCTACAGTTGTTAAGTGGATCACTGCAGTTGTTAAGTCAGTAACATGGTTGTTAAGTGAATCTGGCTCCCCCCCCCTTAACTTTGCTTATCAGAAGGTTGCAAGAGGGGATCACATACCCCAGGACCCTGCAACCATCATAAATACAAACCAATTGCCAAGCATCTGACTTTTGATTATGTGACCATGGGAATGCTGCAGTAGTAGTTATCAATTTTTTTCTTGTCTTGCCTTTTGGTGCTTTGGAAAATAGTTTGATCCCCCCCCTCTCATCTTTTTGTAGGAGAACCTCAAATATGGGAACAGTGCTATCATGTCTCCCCAGTCCCTCTTTTCATTAGACTAGTCATCCCCAATTCCTGGAACTGTTCTTCAAATCTTTTAGCCTCCAGCCCTATAATCATTTTTGTTGCTCTTCTCTGCACTCTTTCCAGAGTCTCAACATCCATTTTATATGTGGTGACCCAAACTGGTCCAAGTATGGTCTTACTAAGGCTTTATGGAAAGGTACTAGAACTTGATCTTGGTTCAATCCCTCTATTAATGGAGCCTAGGATTGCATTGGCTTTTTTGTCTGTTGCTGCACACTGTTGGTTCCTATTTAAGTGGTTGTCTACTAGGATTCCAAGATCCCTCTTGCAGCAGTTACTGACATTAAGCTAAATTTCATCTATACCTATATATTTGGGATATCTGTGACCATTTGTTCCATGTTCCATTACTCTGAAGAAACTCTCTTAGGAATATAAAGGGGTAAAATTATCCAATTCTTCCAATTCTAAACAAAACAGGGAGGAAAAAAAATATCAAGGAGTAGTTGAGGTCATACTACTCAGAGGCACCCTAAGAAAGTAAAAAACAAAATCAAAATGGTAAGCATGACCATGTGACTAAACCTCCATCCCTTTGTATGTGCACATATAAATGGATGGGGGGATTTGTGCCATGTATTTTTTGTAACATGACACCTGCCATCCAGTGGTGGGGTTTAGATTTTTTTTACAACTGGTTCTGTGGGCATGGCTTGGTGGGTGTGGCAGGGGAAGGTTACTGTAAAATTTCCAGTCAGAGTGGGATTTGCTGGTTCTCTGAACTACTCAAAATTTCTGCTACCGGTTCTCCAGAACTGGCCAGAACCTGCTGAATACCATCTCTGCCACCATCCCCATGACACACCTCTTCTTCTTTGCAGCAGCAGTTTGTTGTACCTCTTTAGTGGGTATTGCCCTTAGGTGGCTTCCTTTCTGAGCACAAATTAGTTAGTGGCACAGTTGATCCAGACCTGATTTTTGGCTGATCACTTTACACAAGATCAATTCTTGTAGAAGATATGGAACTAGGAAGGCTAATTTTTCAGATTTGGAACACAACTTCCTATGGTGGCATGTCATATCTTTGAAGGTGCTCATACACAAGACACTAACTAGGTAATAAGCATGCAGTCATCTGGTATTAGAGCTGCTTATCAGTTTTCCATACACTACTATTATCTTTCCAAATTAGTGTTTTGACATCCACAAAACTCAGACATGGTGAATTATGCAGAAGGGTGTCTGTCTGATCTGTTGCCTGTCCCTTTTCTTCCATGGGGAGTGGCTCGCTCAGAATTATGGAAGAAGTTGTGGTCCATTGCATTTGGATGGCACCAAGTTGCAGAAAACTATTCCTCTGCATAATGTCCAGTGACTCATTTTCCTCACAACCATCCAGTCTAAAATTGAATGAGTTAAGTGATAAAAATACCAGTTGAAAACACATCTAATGCTAGCCAATAATTTTTTAAACTAGTGTAGGTTTTATTGAGCACATAATAATAACACAAAAACAAACCAAGCATGTTCTAGCTTTGTGTTATGTGCAAATCTGGCTCTTGAGGATGCCATAGCATAATTACTTGAATGGAAAAGTTGCTCCGTTTTCTCTCTGATTATTTCATAGAAAGGATGATTTTTATTTTGATAGCTGAAGTACAATTTTGTCTCCTTAGCCTTTTTTTTGCTGACCTTGTGGTTGCCTCAGGCACCTTGAGGCACAATTGTGGCTTTCTCCTCATTGTGACTGTCATGTGTAAATTAACTCTGGGTTTATTTTGAGCTGTGGCCATGTCTGGCCTCAGAGGATCATTTTAATACTGGTCCTTAACTGGCTTTCATTGGTTGATTTGAGAGGAGGTATGCTCTTCCGCTTCATCATAAACATTTCAACGTTCCATCTTCTCTTCCAAGAACCGGAAGCCATTAGACTTTCCCTCTCCTTCCCTGCTGGAAAATTTTAATCCTTCTTTTTACAATCACCAGTCTTTGTTGGCTCACAGCCATTTGGCTTGAATGGGAAGGAGCATTTTCAAGGGTTCCAAGGAGAGATGAGTAGGAGTGATGTGACAGAATGGAGGGAAGAAAGAAATGTGGGCTGGATGTCAAAGAAAGTTTTTAGTGAGATGGATGGAGTGTGGATGCTGCCTGAGGGGAGGGTTAGAGAATCAAAAAGTAGGAATATTTAGAACAGCTCTGGAGAACAGGACGACACAGAAGAACAATTGTGGTTGACTGCAGGGGGGGGGGGAATGAGAGGCTGTGGGTGTGAACAAATAAAATAAATAATCTTTCTTCCTATTTATATTTCTCGAGTTCAAGTGCATGATTTTTGCAGTTCAGAAAGAGTAAGGAACAAAACCTTTTTTGAATTTAACATGGAGTTTGTGTATGTTGAACTGATGTTCTTTCCAAGACTCATGCATACTTTCTCCAGTTCCAGTGCTTTTATACTTCAGAACTCCAGCCTTACTATGTGTAATTAGGACTATGTATTTGGAAGTTTGGTCTAAATGAAGTCATAGTTTAGGAAATTAACTCATTCTGCACTTTTACATGCTATGCAGCACTGTAAACTAACACATAGGTAGATTTGCAAACATGCGAAGCTAAAATGTGGTTCTTTAGCTCCATTGTATGTTACCCAATTTCTATTCCCTTTAAAATAATTCCCACCATAAAGTAAAACAAAACATAAGACAGAAGCTTAGAGCTGACTCTTACCTGTTTTTTCTTTAGGAATAACACTTCCTTAGAAATAACAGGCTGCTGTATTTAGATCAGTGCATAGGATTTCATCATGAATGTCATCTGCGTGAAAGACTGCATGATGAATGATTTGATCTTTATTTATCAGCTATACTGATGTATGTATTGCTGTGGTGCTAAGCCAGACAGAGTGCATGGCATTTAGCAATATTAGCCCCCTTCAGATTTTCCAACTTCGGAATTTGCGGCTGGCCTTCAAACTACTGAAGCTCCATCCTATTGGCATTATAGGTTTAAAGGCTTCACAGCCAGCAACCTCTTACCTTGCACATTTCCCAGGTAATTACAGATTAGAACAGGCTAATTTTTATTTTTGCAAAGCTGTCTGTGTTTGTTATTATTGTTTCCTAGGTTGCCCCTTGCATAAATACATATGCAGAGCTCTTTGATTTGCAGACATAATGACACAGATTTATCAAATGTTTGCATTATTCTGTCTTTTTTTCTTTTTCTTTTTTTAAAGATCAAGGTTGATTTATGGAGTGCAATTCTCCACTGCCCTGAGTCTTTTGAAATATGAAGTGTTGGGGAATAGCTAAGATAATATTTAATATCCTTCCAAGAAGCCTTTGCATTTCCTAACAAATGAAGTACAGCTTAACCAAATGGCTCTCATCTGTTTAGCCTCTTTTTTTTTTTTTAGCCAAACAAATTAGCACTAGAATACCAACCAGGGAGAGAACATACAACATAGCCTCTCTAGATGACAGAACATAGACAATTATTAGCAAGGGGAAAACAGGGGATGAAAAGGCTCCAGCCTGGCTTGAGCAGATGTTTTCACATCTCCTGTTGGATCCTGCAGTGAGGGAGACCCCAGAGGACACATTACCACAGTCTTTTGAAGTGGGCAGGAAGGAAAAGTGGCTTCAATGTTTCATTTAAATTTGTTCCATGCAAGGCTAGCATATTGCTCCTCGAAGCCCATTCTTCTTCTCTCGTGTCGCTACACTTTTCCCAGCCATTGTAGAACACAGGCTCTGGCACATGGGGTGTAATCGTGCGAGATTTCATGTGTGTACAGGGTATGTGTTAGCAGGGTTGCAGTTTTAATAGTGTCCATTGTCTGGGGAGCCTCCCCGCAGCGCATTCTGTAGATCCATCATGTTGGTATCCCATTTCTGCATCAGGCTTTGCATCTCCCAACTCCAGTTCTAAGGCGATTCAGGCAGCGCCACTTTTGCCATGGCTCACTGGCACCTGTTGGGAGGGATTCCTTTGGCTCAAAAGAGAGGTTTATGGGTTCTCCTGTAGATGTTTTGACCCGGCTTTCTATCCTGCAGCTCTCGGATTGCCATCCAGGGTTGTACTGAGTGTAGAAAACTCTTCCTTGGATTTTAGCCTTTTGGTGGAGGAACATGCTGGAAAAGTGGATGGCGACTGTCATCTTCCCTGTTTTGTGCGTTCCACTCTTGAAGATCACATCTCTTCTGACTGTAGGAGGGGCAATTCCACCAGCAGGTAGAGTCATCAGATTTGGGGTAGGCTTGACACACAAAGATGGCCCTACAAGCTGTATGTTAGAACAGGGTCCAGCTTCTTGGCATGTGAGGAACGTCCCAGACAGGGCATGCATATTCGGTCTGCGGAGTAACACAGGGCAAGGGCAGTGCTGTGGATGGTTCCTGGGTCTGTTCCCACTTGGAGTTTGCCAGCTTTCTCAAGATGTTAATTCCTGCTCCCACCTTTGCCTTTGTCTTGCTGATTGGTCCTTGAAACTGAGAGTATGGTCTAGAGTGACTCTAGATACACTTGGTTTGTCTATGTATTCTGATCTCTTGCCATACCAGTGGACCTTCAGTTTGCGGTTTGCATCGCGACCCTTGAGATGGAAAGCACTGACTTATCTGGATTTGCCCGAAGATGATTTACAGCATACTAGGTGGTCAGCCTCTAGTGCTTCACTTAGCGTTCTTTCAAGATCCGGAAATGACTGGGACTGACGAGGCTATGCACAGGTCGTCTGCATACAGGAAGCTCCTGGTGTTCTGGTGGATGGGTTTGATCGTTTGTGTAGAATGTTGAACAAGAGTGGAGCAAGAACGCTGCTTGCGGAAGCCCATTTTTCTGTCTGCGCCATCTGCTTCGATCTCCAACTGAGAATCAACAAAGAAGCGTCTGTTCTCCAGCATTTTTGGATCAGAGAAGTCAGGCTGGCATCACTGTGTAATCTTGCACAGCTTCTGCACAAGTACTCTGTGGTTGACTGTATCGTAAGCTGCAGACAAGTCACAAAAACAGCACCAGTTATGAATCCTGCTCAATAACCCTCAATAATTGAGTTAGGTTAAGGAGTTGGCTGTGCAGCCCATTAAGACTACCATAGCAAATCGTCCCTCATCTTTAAAAACTGCTTAAGTCTGTTTATGTCAAACATGACATTTCTTCAAGCAAAACTGAACGGCAATAAAGCAAACACATAGCTCTGCTTTGAGAAAATAATTTGAAAACCACCCATCCAATCTTATTCCTCGAATATCAGAGTCAGTTTCGCCCATTCCTCCTTAAATGTTTTTATGACTGGACATTCTACAACTTCTCCGAATAATTTTCTTTCAATAGTACAGAGTTTTCCAACAACTTATTTACTCCAGTCTTATGATGAGATGCTGCATACTTCATTCAAAATATCCTGGAAGGATATTCTTCTTACAAATAAGAAACCGGCAGATCAGGAAAGAATGGAATGACACTGGGATCTGGCTTTTTATGCCAAGAAAGATTAATTGGCACGAACTTTTCAGTTTAGAGTGTAGGAAGGTTGTTTTTTTTTTTTGCTAAATCAATCCATCAACCAGTCTAGATCGGAATTGTTACACTGGGAGGCATAAGCTCTTCTGGAAAAGCATCTAAGAAATGATCGGAATTCTTTGGCCCATAAATCTGTGCCCGCATGTGTGTGTGCACACACACACTTTTTACATTTAAATTGCATCCTTTTTCTAAATGGGCATGCAGCAGTCTGAATACAAATCAGATGTTAAAATTAGCAGCCATGTATAATATTATGATGTCACTGGTATGGTTGTGATGTCTACTTCCTATCTGAAATGAACCACTGCAGGCAAGAAACGGAAAAAAAAAAAAAAGCATTAGTGAAAGCACCATGTTTTGTGTTTTGCCACTCTCTTCTTCAGATGCTTCAAATAAAACTTCCATGGCATGGAGAGTGCTTTAACTACAGGAGAGAGCTCTGATTGGTCTCTTCATCCTTTTTTTGAGGTCTCCCAGTTTCTCTTTCTATGTCTTATATATTCCATAATGTTAGCTCTCTACCCTTTTTACTTTAGTCTTCTTTTTCAATACGGTGACCACAACTGGACCCAAGACTGCACTTGAGACCTCATCTGTGCCAAATCAAATAACACTGTTATCTTCTCCTATCTGGCAAGTGGGGATGCTGTTGAAACAACTGCAAGTAGTGTGTGTTGTTTTTCAAGAAATACTATATTGCAAGCTTCACTTCAGATTTATTCCGTGACTTCTAATTTCTCCTCCGTAATGCTAGAACTTAGAAAATCTTCCTCCCAGTTTGGTAATTATACATTTAGTATTCCCTTCCAATGTGTCATGTTGAATGTTTTTGTTGTCAAATTTCATTTTCTTATTTTCCATTATAATACATAACACCACATTGCTCCCAAGTTTACTTAAATAAATCCAGATCACTTTGTTTGATCTCCTGTTGTAACTGTTTCCCCTACTTTCAACACCATCCAGTCTTTTAGTTGCAGGCAAAAGGAATTTGTCTTTCATTCCATTTCATGATCCAGAGTTCAGCTGAAAATATGTTTTCTTTTTCCTTTTTCTTTTTGTGAAAACCAAGCAAGAATCCTGAAGTAGCCAAACCTCCCTAATGCTCCCAAAGAATTAAAATGAAGTGTTAGATAGATTAGAGGAAGTGGTCACATTTTGGCCTTAATTAACAACATGTAGGAGGAACCAACTTGTCTACAAATTGCCTACAACTTAATATACTCACTGGGTGAGTAATGGAGCTTGGTTCTTGGCATTCCAATTTCCCTAGGTATAAAATACAGACGTAATGATAATACCATAATAAATGTGTTAGTTTAGTGTATTTTTTCAGAAAGTATTAATATGGGACATGATACTCCTGAAGCTAATGGCTTGTTGAGTTATTAGAGTGAGATAAACAAGGTGGTTATCAAGGTCAGTCTATCTATCTATCTATCTATCTATCTATCTATCTATCTATCTATCTATCTATCTATCTATNCTCTCTCTCTCCAAATTTATAGGGAGTCATCTTACCTGAAGATAACTCATGGATGGAATGGGATGCTTTAAACTGGATATCTGCCCTGAGCAGAGTCTTGGAGTTTATGGCCACAGTGGCTTCTTCCAATTGTATGTTACTAGGCTTTGATAATTCTACCACCATTCCTATTAATGGGACTTATAACCCAACACATGGACAAGGCATTAGATTAGACAACGATTGACAGTAGCTACCCAGGATTTTGGACAGGAGTCTTTCCCATGTTGCTATAAACATTTGGTCTTCAGGAAACTCCTACAAAAGTGGAACTTCTATTTTCATTTAGTTTCTTCAGAAAAATGAGACAAAAAATAAAATGAGATAAATCCACACACTGAATGAAATGAGCAATACAATGGGCATTTCCTGTTTTAAAATTTTCTCTAGAGCCACATCCAAACTTCCACTCACCCAAATTGTCATTTTCAGGCCCCCAAGCCCTCAAAAACATTTAAAAGTGATCGATGACTGTGTTCATTTCTGCCAATAGGAAATATTAAGAACCAGGAATGAAAAATCACTGCTTCATCCAGTTGGTCTTAGGTTCTGCACAACAAAAGTCGCATCACCCGCATTCCAGGCAAAAAGAAAATAGGCAAGAAAAGAAACATAATCTCAGCCTGGCACTTTTCACTGAAGCTACAGAATGCTTAATTATATTTGAAAGCATTCAGAATTTTTTATTGGTATCTGATTAGTTAATGAAATCAGTATTCTGTAATGGGAAATTGATGTTGGGGAACTTCAATGTACTGTAACTATTTTGCTAGTGAGCTTACCACAATTAAGGCTAGGTCCCACTGGCCGATGGACGCAAAACGTATGCAGAAAGGACACAGAGGATGAGCAAAATTTTGGGGGTGGCTCCATCCATTTTCATCCGCTCCAAAAAGTGGCAAAAATTTGCATAAACAGAA
>BHFT01028522.1:0-15564 GCA_004320025.1 Laticauda laticaudata
AAGTGGAGGATAATGGATTGGTTATTAATTGATTGATGCCATGACTTTACAGGTGACACAGCATTAAAGAGATTGGTCTGCTAATTTTCAACTAGGCTGGGGTCTCCTTTTTGAAAGCATGGGGATGACCGTGGCTAGTGACCGATAGGTTTGGCGAGCAGTGTTCCTGAGAGATTTTCAAAGATTATGCTTAAGAGTTCGAGCTATGGCGTGGATAGTTTTTTTAAGAAGTAGACACATATGTCTCCACTCAGTCCATAGATAGAGATGATTTAGATTGCATAGTGCTTTTTTATCAAACATTGTCTTCTGTAAAATCGATATGTATTAGATCATTGCAGTTGTCTGTGGTCTTGACTAGGAAATACTGGGCATTATCCATGCCTGTTGCAAATACTGACCAAAGTAATGTGTTAAAGAGGTTGTTTAATGTGTCATCATTGCAGTCTTATCATTAGGTCTTTTTCAGGGGGTGGCGATGGAACCTTGGAGTCTTTAGTTTGTTGTTTTACAAAATTTGTTAAAAAGCATGGGTGAAACTCCTACCTTCAACTTCTAACCCGTCAAAACGACTCTATAGAGGCATCTGCACACCAGAACAACTAGACACAAGAACAGTTTTTTCCGCTGAAACGGCCATCCACTCTGCTAAAACAAATAATTTCCTCAACATTGTCCAGCTATTTACAAAAGTCTGCACTACTATTACTATTAATCTTCTCATCACTCCTTACCACCCATCCCCTCCCACTTGTGACTGTATGACTATAACTTTGTTGCTTGTATCCTTGATTTATATTGACTGTCTTTTCCTAGTATGATTTGATTACTTATTGTATCCTATGACTACTAAGTGTTGTACCTTATGATTCTTGACTCTTGACAAATGTATCTTTTCTTTTTTAGAGCATTTGCACCAAGACAAATTCCTTGTATGTCCAATCACACTTGGCCAATAAAAGAATTCTAATTCTATCACATTCTAATATAAAAATAGATATGTTCAAAAATGTGTCAGCAGTGAGATAGTTATATTTCATACAATGTATATACCTCATCCAATGTACAGGAAACATTACCAGTCAGAGTTTAAAGTTGGGTAATGACAGGAAGTGGTTCCTAACCCTTTCAAAACACTTACGCTTAAGACTTATGAATGACAAGATAGGGTGAGTAACTGAATTTGTTCCATAATGTTTGTCTCGGAAGCTGGCTATTGTTGTAAGCCTACTTCCATTATTAAAGATTTGTGTATTTTATACACCACTACATTGTCTTCCAGTATTTTAACATATTGTGAAAAGAGAAATATGAATCCAAAACATTTTTCCAAAGTTTATGGACTTTCATCATTTTTATGCATCAAAGTTAAAAGTTCCTTCAAAAGCATCATAGTACAACAACTACAATAATACTTAAGAACTTCAATCTAAGATTTAATGAGTCAAATCAATATGTGTTTAAAATACACTCTTCTTGAATCCTTTAAAAAAACATTTTTCCTAGTTTTTTTCCCCCAAAATATTTTCTTCTGATTTTTTTCATATCAATGCATTTGCTTATATTCACTCTCATGACATATCCAGGACAAGAGAAGGACTGGGGTGTACTAGAAGATACAGATGATAATCAAGTAACAAGCTGATTTCACTTACTACATCTGTAGCTGCAAATAAGAGTATTAAAAAGAAATGTAGAATTTTCCCTTTTCCTTTCCCTGAGAAATTCAGTGAAATGATCTGATCCTCATATTTCCTTCCCTCAATTTTTCTGTTATACAAGTGGACAATTTTGACAGATTACTTGCATACAATTCTAGATTGTCTCAAAGATGCTTTTCCAAAAGGCAACTGGACTTTGTTTTTCCTTGAAGACATTTTGCTTCTCATCTGAGAAAATTTTTCTGTTCTGACTGAATGGTAGAGGATGGAAGGATTTAACATCTTCAGTGAAAAACAATTTTAAAAAGCACCTTTGGGACAATCATGTTCTGGATAACTGAGAATCTGTATAGACAATTTTAGATCATTGATTTGTTTAAGTAGATTTCACCAATTAATTCTCTAAATTATTTCAAGAAATCTGGACTTGATTTTCTAGTTTCTCTGTAAGCTTTTAGCTCTCACCAGATGTTCTCTGGGGGGAGAAACAATTATGGGAACTAAAACAGAAACATGTGTTCAGATTCAAGAGCAGCCAGGACACATTGTGCTGGACATAACTCATTTTTATTTTCCTAGCATTTTAATCATAGTTACTGTATGTCCTAATGTAATATTTAATGTAGTAATGAACATGGTGTTTATAAACAGATATCACAATTTCAAAATTAAGGCACATAATAACACCAAAAATAAATAAAATAAAACACAGCTTTATCAATCATTTCCACGACAGTTATCTCCTATAAAGTCTGCTATCTGAACAGGCAATGAACTTTTCATAAATACATACAAAAAAAAAAATCTTACAATTTATAACCACATCATTCTAGTATCTTTTTTTCAAATATTTTTATTTACTGGGCAGGAAGTTGGTAGGAAATAACAATTATTGTCTTTTTTTAAAATGTCAGTGAACCCACATCCTGGATTAGATTTCAATTTAAAATGGAAGAACAAACTACCATTGCAGAAGAGCAATGGGTCATCTATTGATACTTACAGTAGGCTTCTTGTCAAGATCACATAAACATGAGCTCAGAAGAGCCTGCCTGTCCTTTGAAACTGTCCATGCCACAGCAGAGTAAACATTTTCTGGTGAATAGGGTTATTTCTCGAAGAGAAGAGTTCGGTTATATTCTGCTTCAACTACCTCTTATAATCTTGTAATCTCCTTCAAGATAAGCCAATTCCTGGGGTTCCCAGTTTTCAACTGAGCCTTAGCGTAACTCTCTTTCATAGTATTCACTAGAGCTTAACATTATAAATATTCAGTGAGTGACATATATGTCATTTGATATCTTGTCTGCTTTGATTCTGCATGATCGCATGACTGCAAAGCTGGTGAGTCCAATTTATTAATTAAATCAGATTAAACCATCTGATTTTTTGGCATAAATATTTCTCTGTTACATGCATTTTACATGCAACCTTAATAAGCATATTTACACTTATTTTTTCTGTATGTTCTTACATATTCAGAGATTAAATTAGAGATAAATTTGTTCACATATAATCATTGATAGTTTTACAATTATATGTAAATAAAAAATGCAGAATAAGAAACATAGCCAAAAGATTTTAATCAGTAATTAATGAATGGTGTTTTAAAAAACAGATATCATAGTTGGGCAACTATGCAACATAGATAAATAAAGACAAATATAAGATAAGTTATTTATATATATAGCGATTCCTATGTTTGGTCATCACTTTCACAGGTAACAATCATTGTTTTGTGAAAACTTAGTCAAAGTTTATTCCTTATACCTTTGTGAGGCTTCTTTATTTTTCAGATACACTTTCTGATTTCTGTAGATGTAGATCAAGTGTTTAAAAAAATCAATTTTGTTTCTTCTTAACTTGCTAGGATGAAGAGGCCAGTGGAGAAGTAGAATGAAGAAACACTGATATGATTATATCAAAAGATTCTTAATGCTATCTCCAAATCTAATGAACATTGCCTATGTTTATGACCAGGGGTGGGATTCCACCAGTTCGGACCAGTTCTATAGACTGGTTGTTATGACTCTGTGCAGTTCAGAGAACTGGCAGATCGTGCCACTGGCTGGCCCCTCCCCTTCTCTTCTGTCAGATTTCTTGCTTTCTAGCTAATCTAAATCACTGTTGTACTGCTTTGCCTTCACCCCAAAGGCTTCCCTGAGGCCCAGTCAGAAGTGGTATTCAGGGGGTTGGAGGGTAGGGGAGAAGTGGCCTGAGAGCAGAGCTGAACTTTCCTTAGGACTGAAGCTTCTATTTTTCAGTGCAGACTCAGGCAGCAGATTGCAGAAAGGTAGATCTGGGAGTGAAGCTGTGATTCTGCAAGCAACTCAGTCTGATTTGCCTGATTTTGGNATATTTACATATAAGCCATGCCCAGCCAGTCACATGACCACCAAGCCACACCCACAAATTAGGCCATGCCCACAGAAACGGTTGTCAAGAAATTTGAATCCCACCTCTACAAACTAAGGTAGACACATGTAAAAATCATACATTTAGTTATTTGAAATCTTCAAGGTTTTGTCCCTACTGAAAGGACAACTACTATGAGGTGATACATGCGCATTTATCATCTAATTCTGTCTTTAAAAAAAATGTAGTTGCAGGAACTTTCAATCTTGAAATTTTAGTTCCAACCTTTTTCAAAAGGGTATTTCAACAACATTGCAGATTGCCCTATATAATGCAATATGGCTTCTTACTGTGCTAGAAAATTATGTCAATTCTGTAATATTCTGTTTTATTTCTTCTTTCTAAAGATATATAAGATCTAATTTTCAGATAAATCAACTCTTAACAAGCAAAACTATTTAATTAAGACTGTATAAAGCATAGAGGTTTTTTTAATCACATAAAAGTTCCACTGTGAGCTTGAAAATATGAAAAAGTTCACCAAATGTTAGGAACAGACTGAAAATGTCTATATGTAGTTTAATGACTTTACACATGTGTTAAAATATCTGAGCAGGAATGTGAAATAGCAATCTCTAATAAAAAGTTATTAGAGGTTCCTCTAAAACAACTCAGAATAAAATTGTTGAGCCAATTTGAGAAACTGAAGCATGATGGTGCAAATAAAATACAATAATTAGATATTTAGAAACATTTCCAGAAAAAATAGTTATATTGACCAGCAACATATGCTAGATGTTTTCTCATTAATCAGCTAATTACAATTCACTGGAAACAGCCAGTTTAGAAAGATTAGAAAGAACACAAATAAAAAAGAATGCTTTATTTATTTGTTTTCTTGTGTGTTTGTTGTGTTTGAAGGCTACCCAATTAAAAAATTCTCATAAATAAATATTTCCTCCATTTCTTCAAATTATTAATAAAAATGTTTTATCCCAGTTCTATGAGGGACCATAGATTTCTAAGCCATCTATGTATCTACCAAATTGTCATATCTTCTAGTCCAGGGGTCTCCAACCTTGGCACCTTTAAGACTGGTGGACTTCAACTCCCAGAATTCCTCAGCCAGCAGACCAGAGGTCTGCTAGAAAAGCTGGCTAAGGAATTCTGGAAGTTGAAGTCCACTAGTCTTAAAGGTGCCAAGGTTGGAGACCCCTGTTCTAGCCCACCTTAATTAATGCTGGTACTCTTTTTTTTAATCTCAAAATATATTATGTCTTCAACACTTCCAATGTATACTAAAGTTCTTCAATATTATATTCAGACAATACATCAGATTTTAGCCAAGCCATCAGCATGTTCCTTCACTGCATTTCTTCTTCAACTTCTTGTGCCATATCTATCATTGGACATTGCCGATCCTATTTTTATCAACAGCCGCACGAGAAAGTGCTGCTGAGTTTTGACCAAATTTTGATGTTCTTCTTCTGCCTGGACCTCATTTGCCTTTAATTTTTCCCTGGAAGATTAAGTAAAGTATGCCATATTTTTCCGGGTATCACATCACATGTCCAAAATATTCTAACTTTCACTTTTTTATGGTTTTGATGATTTCCCTTGGCTTTCCCAAACAGTTTTTCCCTCCTCATTTCTGATTTTGTCAACCTGACTTATACAAAACAGCTGCCCATAAATCTACATTTCAAATGCTTCTAGTCTCTTCAAGTGACTTTCTATCAGAAACTAACTCTCCACTCTGTAGAGCAAGATAGAAAAGATGTAACACCTGACAAGCCTGATTTTCAATAGCTACATTTGGATGAAATTAACCTACTTATATGAAATCTAAACATACTTGCATTAAATAGGTAATGCCTATGTTTTACATCGGGATAGGAATTTTTATATTCCTGCATTAAATAGGTAATGCCTATATTTTTACATCGGGATAGGAATTTTTATATTCCAATCTATTTTTATTTGACTACATTTGAACATACACACAATTTAGACATGATTTTTTTTGTTACTAGATAAACCAATGCTGATTATTAATTAAGTTTTTTGCTCTGGTTTTTGCTCTGCCAGGAGAGGCTCTCCCACCAAAGCAGGTGAGAGAAGCAGCCCAGAGCCAACATGAGCCTCTCCATTGTTCCTTCCAGCTGAGTAGCCCTGGTCTGCCTGCTCACAGGTAAGCTAGTCCTTCCCCCACTGTCCCTAGGCCTCCCCAAGCCTCGCCCAGCCATCTCCAGAGCTCCCTAGGCCTCGCCCAGCCTACATACCTGCCCCCCCCAATCCCTAGACTCAGCTGGCTGGCTTCCCCATCAGTGCGGCCCCATCCCGCCGGCGGTGCTGGCTGGGACCTACCTACCTACCTGCCCCTCCAATTCTGGGCTCGGCTGGCTGGCTAGGGCCTACCTACCTGTCCCTCCAACCCTGGGCTCAGCTGGCTGGCTAAGCTGCCATGCGGCACTCTCCCAGATCCCCTTACCACATGGCGGCTGCGGTGCAGCAAACTGCAGTGCCCCGACCAGTAGAGCAGCAGACCCGGCTGCCTCCCATAAGCAGGGCCATCACTGCAGTGCCTCTGCCACCTCTGCCCACTTCTCCTGGAAGGAAAACAAAAGGAAGTGGACAGAGGCGGCAGAGATGCTGCTTACAGGAAGCAGCCAGAGTGAAGTCCACTGCCTCTGCCACCCAGGTATTTGGGGAAGGCGGGGGATGCTCAAAGCACCATAGCCACTGCTTACAGGAGGCTGCTACATAAAAAGGTTCATATGTTGTGGAGTAGAACACTTGTAAATGCATGTATCTTTCACCAAAAAAGAGATTTTTTTTTAATTTCGATGAAGAAAAGATGACCTTCTTTATAGTAAAGTAGTTTCTGGAATGTCAAACTGAAAAAGTTGAGAACAAACATACTACCTTCAGGATTATTTTCCTTTTAAATAAACCTGTGAGCTGCAATAACCCACCATTTTTAATTTCCTAAAAAGGCTTCAGAGGCCTATAAAAAAGTCGTTAGTTTTTTTATTGTGCCAGCTTTGCATATATTATTAAAAATTGTTTCTTGTAAGACAAATTCAACTCCTGATAACCTTGTGGAAATATGTACATAGTTTTCCTCAGCATTAGAAATTATTTGTGCCTTCCTTCCTTCCTTCCTTCCTTCCTTCCTTCCTTCCTTCCTTCCTTCCTTCCTTCCTTTCAGGTCAACTTTCCAGACTGGTCAACAGACTTGGAATTTGCTAGAAGCTACCACAGAAGTATCATTTAGTCTAGTAAGCTTAGTTTAGCAAAGTATCATAGTAGATTAAGATTGGAAAGGATCTTGTGTAATCACTGCCTAGGGCAGGAGTTCACTTAGAACTATAGCATCCTAAACAGATGGTCATCCTGCCTTTGTTTGAAAACCTTCAATAAAGGAGAAACCACAATTTCCGAGAAATTCTATTCAATTGTTGACTAGCTTTGTCATTGGGATTTTGTTTTCTTTTATTTCTGATCAAAATCAACATCCTGTCCATTGTTTCTTGTCTCTTTTTTGGAACAACTGTGAAAATTCTGTTCTGTTGTTTTCAGTGACAGCTCCTCAGGTATCTGAAGACAGCTAACATGTTTTCCAGCAATTTTGTCTTCTACATCCTAAAAATATCCTGCACTTTTATTCCCTCTTCATAATTCTTTTTTTCTTCCTTTCAGTCCCTTTGCTATTTTGGTTGCTTTCTTTTGGATATACTTAAACTTATCAGTATTTTTCCTAACATATGCTCAGAGTTGAATATAATATTCAAGAAATTTAGAGAAGGAATTAACTCTCTTGTTCTTGACATTATACTTCTGTTGTTACAAACTAGGACTGCTGTTTCCTTTTTAGTGTGTGACATCTGCATCACATTATTAATTAATCTACAGTTTATGATCCACCAGATCTTTTGGACATGTATTTCCATCTAGTATGATCATTCCAGTCCTATGCTCATGCCACTGATCTTAACAACCCAAATTTAGATTTTTTTTTTGTGGAAGTCATCTTGACAGTTTCAACTCATTGTTCTAGTTTGTAAAGCTGCTGTCCTGTCATCTAACAGAACAATATATCAATTAAAAGAATCTAAAAATATTAAAGTCACAATAGACAGTGGCTTTGAGGTGAGTCATAGGTTATCTGCACAACACACTGGTGTCTATGAGAACTGAGTTGCTTGTTATTGATGTTCCATCTGGAAAGAAGCACAGGAGACCGGGTTCCAAACAACAACACTTTATTTCAAACCACTAGGTAAAGAAATGAAACATAGCCCAAGCCGCGACAACTCTTTATATAGCGGCTAGCCTGCTGGCTTGTGGCCAATGACAGTTGTATAATTCTTCCCGTTGTTTGGCGGCTTCCCAGATTGGTTCGTAGCGAAGTTAGGAACCAAGTTTCAAACAGAACACCCCTCCCCCTTTAGTTCAGTCCAACGTGGGTGACGTAGTCACGCAGGTAGGTGGGGGCTTAGTTCCTACGTTCTAAACAGTTACATAAATAGGCGACTCCAGTCTTAGATTGAGGGGTTGTATAGATAGTCAAGCAGATTCTGAGAGGGCGGGCATCGCTGCTTCTTCAGGTCGAGGACCTCTCTGAAACCAATGGAAACACAGCTCACTGGACAGGTGGCTTCCTACCATCACGTGCTACACTGACATAGCCAGAAAGCATGAGGTCTCTTGGGGAACCACGATTGAACGGAATGGGCTTACTGCGCTAGCTCGCGGGGATTGTGAGGCCTTGTTGAGCTGCCAAACAGACTCTACTGACATAAGAAAAGGAACAAGGCAAGGGTGCCCACTGTCACCTTTGTTGTTTGTGTTAACTTTGGAGTCCTTTCTGTGGAAAAGCCTGGGCTCAAAGACCAGCAGTTTTTCTCCTTGAAGCTGATGGTATAATACCCTAATCTGCTTTGTTGCTGAGAATTTAATCCCACAGATTTAGGGCAGCATCTGTCCCTCCTTCCCAAGTCAGAACATTCTATGATAAATAAATTTATACAGCATGAGCCAAGAGCTAAGATAAATGTATAGATAGCTTGACAAAATGACATATGTAGCAAATAGGTCAACTTAAAAAATTGCTTCTAAAACTGATAGGGAGTCAGCAACCATTATGTAAATAATCGGCAGACTCCTACTTCTTTGCATCAAAATATTGTGAAAAAGACTCAAAAAGATTTTTGTCCTAATGTATGTATAGATATAGTGGTTCTGAATAACATTAGTTCATATGACAGAATTCTTATCAATTGCCACCCACATACAGCTTGCTAAAGAGGGCTTGATGAATGTTCTGCTTGAGAAAAATCAGTTTAAGCAGCTACCCAAAGTGTGACATAGTATGAAAGTTGGATCAGAATGCAAAAAAACCTATCCAACATTAGCAATGGGGATGAAACACTCCTCCCCATATATTTTAAATTCTCCCCAGGATCAAACTATCAATAAGGCAAACACTAATTCAATTCCATCTTTATTTTGTTATGAGTCAGTGGGAGGCAGAAAGGAAGGAAAAGCAATGGCAAAAACTAAGTATATTTTGTTTCTACAATATTTAGATATTGTAATAAAATATACTCTGAATATGTATGATCCAAGTGCTTTGTACACCTCTCTGTAGGTACAGAAATATCCCTGGAGTATCATTCGAAATAGAAAAGAGACAGGAAACAAACACAAAAACTTCCATCTTGATAACTGAGATAAAGAGCAAAATTTGATAGGAGTACCACATGTAATAATCAATTGTCTTCTTTAAAAAAACAAATCCAACAAAAATGGAACTTAAAATATACCAAAAATTGGAACGCAAAATTAAAAAAAACTATTCTTTTATCCACCATTCAAAAGAGACTCTATTTCAACCATAGAAAAAGAAAAGAAATGATAATGGTACCTAACTTTCCAAAAACATTAATTACTGCCTAAACCAGAGCTGTCAAACTCATGGACCAGATTCATCACACGCTGGCCATGCTCACAACTGGTTTAGCGAAGGGGGGGGGGGGAAATCACATGTCATGTGACACAGTCGTGATGCCGCATGTTTGACATCCCTGGTCTAAACTAATCGTGGCCTTTAGTGAAATAACTTTTGGGAAGATAAAAAAGACACTGTTTGGGTGAATTGTATACCAATAACTGAAATATGTTTGCATTGATTACTAATGAGAAAATTCATTTGCCAATCTTAGCATTCAACTATAGAGTGCTGGCAAGTACAGGTAGTCCTTGGCTTATGAGGACTTAGTGACTGAAGCAATCAGAGTTATTAGCAATCAAAGTTATTATGCCTGGCCAAAAAAGGGGGACTTATGACCAGGATATGAAGTTCCAACAGTCAGACCCCGACCACAGCCATGTGACCAAACTCTGGATACTTGGCAGCATGACTGCATTTATGGCTGTTTGCAACTGTGGCAAGGAAAGTTGCAAAATGGGGCAAAAGTCACTTAACAGCAACAACAACAAAAATTGGCCTCAACTGTGATTGTAAATCGAGGACTATATGTAAGGAGTTATTGATAGAAATTTGTAATATTTTTTGCAATTCCTTCTTGTTGTAAAGGTATCAAAAAGTTGGTTTTCAATGGATGGCTGCTTTGAATAAAACATTTGTGAGCTATTTCAAAAATACCTAATGCATTAAAAAAACCCTATCAATTAATTTAAGAGCACTGTTCAGTTTTATATGCAAGCAATATCATAAAAATATACACAAGTGATACAGTTGCTTCAAAATGCAAACACTACCACAAACATTGCTATGAAAAATTCTAATCAATAAAGATAATAGTGAAAGTAAGTCTTCTAAGCTAAAGATTTAATCTTTTAATGCCAGACTTTTATTGGGGGGGGGGGAGGGAGGTGGAGAGGTAAACCAGACTTGGACCTTTATAATGGAGTGAAACTCATTAAAAAACAGTGTAATGCATAAATGAAAAGTTTAACACTATAGTTCAGTATTATTATTATACAGCTGAAGTCACAAAGAAGCCATATGAACATATATCTAATTTTTGTTAATAACAATAAGTTTAGATATAAATATAACTATGGAGTTTTGAAGCCTATTTGAAGCCTATTTGAAATTAAAAAGATAGAGACTACCCAACCTGGATTTTCCCGTCGACTCAATGGAGAACTTAATGGAGTTTTATTTCAATTACATATACAATGGTTTAATGTACAAACACCACCAAAAGGTAGACATTAAACATTTTTAACTCTCATTTATATCCTGCTTCATTCCATAGATCTATTCTTGGAAACTACAATTGATTTCTATTGAAAACTTGTGCTAGGGACAAAATTAATTCTGACCATTCCTTTCAAACTTAATATAAAGGGGTTTATCTAACAATAATATTATTTCTACTATGAAATGAAGAGTTTTATCAATATTAATATTTTAATAGAAGGATTATTTACACATAATATAAAAGAATAATTAAAAAATATACCATTTTCATTACGGTATAATTGTTCACAATTGACCAATTCTTCAAATTTTGACTATTTTAACCAGCCAACTCCGTAATTTAAATGCTCATTTAAATATTAAATCCGAGCCAATAACTTTATCTAGATTGTCTAGGCAGCCTAACAATGAAAGCTAAAATTAAACAACTATCAATACAGATTTCTACTAAATGGATACCCCCATAGGAAGAATTTATGTCTTGATAAATCAACCTCATGTATATGACAAATGTAAATATTTTTTTAACTTTTATCTTGCCTTTTTTCATATACAACTCAAGGCAGTGAACAACCCAATACTCCTTCCTCCTATTTTTCCACAACACCCCATGAAGTGATTTGGGCTGAAAAAGACTGGTCCAAAGTCACCAAGCTGGTTTTTCATGCCTAAACCAAGATTAGAACTCACAATCTACTGGATTCATGCAGTTTTTTTATCTGACACAAAATTATGTGACTAAAATACATATGATTTTTCACATATTGTATTTCACTTGGTGACAAGAGTTAGCAATTCAGACAATAACATCACTTAGAAAGCCACTATTCTTGGATTTCAATATTAAAGGCCTGTAAGGTCCTTTTGTTGCGTATCTGGGAGTATTTAAGAAAACAGTTCCTTTAGAACACAGGTGTCAAACTTGCCTTGTCACTTTGATCTCGCAATATGACAACATTTTTTGCCTTTGTGGAACTGGGGCGGGTGTGGCCTGTGTGTGTGAGACGCATCTGGCCTGTGGGCCACCAGTTTCCACCTCTGCTTTAGAAGAATTGTTGTTTGGAGGTTCTTGCAGGGAAACACAGCTACTGAATAACCTTGACCAATGATCGGTACACTTGTTCTATCTGGGATGGTTATCCTCTTCCACTGAGCTTTTGGAGAGACACACATTGAGCTGTGAGGGAAGAAGGGGACAGCTACGCAGATCAACTGAATATACCCCGGTGATCAATGGGGTGGTCGATATTGCAGCCAGGTTATCCTCACATCCAGAAGATCTGCTTTTTAACTGATGTGATCCACTCACATCTGCTTTTTTAATTTCTTCTTATATACACAAGAATTCTCATGTTAGATCTATAGCAGTAGCACAATCAATCAATTTTTTTTAAAAAAAAATCTTGCTAAAGGCCTTTAATCTGTTGTAAAATTACCATTCCTTACCTGTTCTCTTTAAACTGATGTAAATTCTCTTTGCCAAATCTGTTCGTTTGAGATTCAAAGCAGGGGTTTTCAGCTTTTACAATACACAACTTCCTAGGGTGAAAAATGAACATTTGCAGGTAGTCTTCGAATTACAACAGTTTGTTTAGTAACTGTTCGAACTGTTCGAAGTTACGTCATTGAAAAAAGTGACTTATGACCATTTTTCACACTTATGACCACTGTAGCATTCCCATAGTCACTTGAACAAAATTCAGTGTCATGGGGTCATATAAGTCACCTTTTGCAAGCTTCTGACAAAGTCAATGGAAAAGCCAGATTCACTTAACAACCATGTTAAGTGAATCTGCAAGAAAGGTTGTAAAATGGGGCAAAATTCACTCAACAAATGTTTTGACTTAGCAACATAAATGTTGGGCTCAATTTTGGTCTTAAGTCGAGGACTACCTGCATAATGTTCCCTACCCCATGAATAAAACTAATGATTTCACTGGGGTCAGTGTTGTCTCCTAATATATTATAGACTATATTTTAACTATAGCTTCATATTTGAATATGCGGGTTGACCCTGAAGACTGGTCAGAGAGCAACAATGCAAACAGGGTGCCTATGTAACACTGTTGCACAAGGAGCACTGGTTACCATTTGGCTTCTGTGTGCATTTCAGGGTATTGGTAGTTATCCATTAAAGCGCCTCACAGTACAATAAATAATTAAACTAAACACAGCTGTCCAATATTTATATTTGTCCTGTAAGACTGGATAGGGAATGGCATGCTTGAGTTCCATCAATTAAGCAATGTCATCGTATGGCGGGAGGAATGCTTTTTCTATTGTTATTACTTGCCCTTTAGAACAGTATTTTCCCTGAGATTTGTCACAGCCCTGTTTATGCTGGCTTTCAGGAAGACAATTAAGACAAGTTCTTTGCACAGGCTCCTTGCAAATCATTGAGTAGGCGGGATGTTTGGGATTGATTGATTTTCCTTTTCAGCACTGTCACCATTGAAAATGTAATATTGGATTTTAATTGCTTTTAACTTTGTAAGTTGCCCAGAATTGTTTGGCAAATGGTTGGCCTTAGAAATGTATCAAATAAAATAATGATAGAGCTGTTTTAACAACTTTAAAAATAAAATGGATAAAAATGTTGAACTTCACTAACATGTAGACTTCTATAGACACCCCCAAAACCATGGGCGTTAGAAACCATGCCAAGAAAATGCCAGAGACAAATAAATGCTTTTGAGAGAATCCATATCTGATTTTTGAGGTCGGTGCCAACCGATTACAGCATAAGCTTTTATGAGCTACAGTTCATCAGATACAGTGCGGCTAGATTGACATTGGATTTAAATTGGGGAGAGATGGTGGGAACTGCGGGGAGGGGAAGAAGAGCTAGGTTAGCTACATGTGAAAAAGTTAATGAATGAACAATTATAACATGTTAAAAGTTAGAGGTTTTTAACACAGTAGATTGTTAAATAAGGTGCTTTTAATCTGTCTCCCAGGTAACCTGTACTTGCATAACTAATTACTCTCCCTTCCCCCATCTCATCCCAATTTAAATTCTGCATCAATCTAGCCACTCTATGTATCTGATGAAGTGAGCTGTAGCTCATGAAAGCTTATGTGCCTTAATAAAACTGACAGTCAGAAACTACCAGAGTTCTGCTCCCCTCTCCCTCCCAAGACTAACACTGTTCTCCAAGTGTCTGTTATGTTATAACAGTTTGTCACATAATCAATAGATGGCAGTTGTTATGCTTAGCAGAAATTTTGTCCATTTCACAAATATTTTAAACAAGGTTGTCTCCCAACTTTGGGTTGTTTGCAACATCTTGGTTTGAGAACTCTTCTTCTAAAGCTTAATATTCCTGGCTGTGCTTTAGTTCAGGAGTAAGTAGCTTGCATCCCTCTCGAGTATGCTGAAAATATTGCAAAAGGGATTAGGTTACCTTTTCCTACAAAACAAACTAGTGGATCAATTCAGGGGGAAAAATTAGCAAAAACTAATTACTAAGAATTCAGCGAATCAATGAATTCTATGTTTAGCTTCTATATTCTTCTTTGAAGGTTTTTTTTTAAATAAATTTTTATTTAAAAATATTTATTTTTAATTAAAAAAAATAAATATATATTTTTATATAAAAGTTAATTATTATGCCTTCTCTTTTTTCCTAAAAGATGAAAAAAAAAACCTGTAGAGTTAACATGGAATAGCCAGACTTTCAGGATGACAACAGATAAAAGAATGATTCCAACATGAAACAACCTTTAAATATATTCTAAGAATTAGTAAAAATTGTTTACTGAAAATAGAATGATCTTCCAATTTTCTCATGAGCTCTAAAGTTTGATTATAATTCTAGGACAGGAGTTTTAATTACTCTTTTTTTGACCATCCTGATTCACATATTCCATACCCTCCAGCCTATTCTTTATCTTGCTAGAAACAAGACATTATTAGGTATCTACAGAAAAATTAATTTGGAAAATAGTCCAAAGTTCTCAAATAAATCAGGAAGGCAAAAACAGTCTAGAGCTCTTACAAAGGAATCACCATAACACAGGAGAGTAGGTAAACAGCTCAAACCTGTTAAGTTTCTGATTGACTTCATATAGACTGTTGGACTTGCAAAACTTGTTTAAGCTGGGACTCGTATTCAAAATGATTTGCAATTCTCTGAATTAATTTAAAAAAAACCAGCCACAGCAATATGAACAAAGCATTATATAAAGGCACTCATGCCCACTTCAGTCATAATTTAAAGGCCCAGTCCCACTGGCCGATGGACACAAAACGTATGCATAAAGGACACAGCGGATGAACAAAATTTCGGGGGTGGCTCCATCCGTTTTCATCTG
>BHFT01028523.1:0-35027 GCA_004320025.1 Laticauda laticaudata
TGCTAGCTACTCAATTTCAAATGTTCTAAGTGTCTAGAGTCCCAACGCTGTAACACCAACATGCCCAAAAGGCATTAAGCAGTTGTTAACATAGTCTCTTAATGCTTTTTCTCTTGGTAATAATCTACACTTACTACTAGAAGCATACTAAAACATTTGCTAAGACAATACTCAAATTAGCCTTCATCAGTTCTGGAACATCCACTTATGTTCTCGTACTTAACACAGATTTCGACAAGTTCCATTGAATCTTTCATGTAAGAGAGTTCTCCACATCTCTTCTACTCGTTGTAGTATACCTATATATTGGACCGGACTTGAAATTGCTGACACTAGAATATCGCACGACCCGCCTTTCTGTCCTGATCTAATATCGTGTTATGAGACAATACTTTGCATGTCGTACCTGTCAATTGAATACTTGCCGCTTCAACCGATAAGCAATACGAAGGAGCACACATGTATAAACAAACTCAAGGTATAAACCGCACCAAACTTTCGTTGCAGGAAATACGACTTTCAGCAACGAGTGGTACCAGTGTCTTTTGAATTACTCTACCTGATCTGTGGTTTTCCTTCACCCAACCCAAAGCTGTTAACCTTAGACTCTCTAACTATTGACCTCAACCCCTTTCTAAGAGGTCTGTAGAGGGCGTGATAGCGCTCAGCCAACGTGCCTACCATCCTGTCCTATTGTTTCTGGTATTTATTTTTTTTATTTTTCTTATATATATCCATGTATTCATAACTATGTTTTTACAATACCTATTATCTTGTAAGCAATTGACAAACCAAATAAATAAAAATAAAAAAGGAAGGAAGGAAAACAGGAAACAACGTCATCTGAATTCATTTCCCAGTCTTGCTAATAAACACAACTCCATGAATGAAGGAGGAAAGCTGAATAATGGAAGCTGCATCTGGAAACATCCTCACCAAGTCACACAGAGTTGCTCTGTGAGTGAGATGAGTGGTCTCTAAATTTTGTGAGTAAATAAATAAATCTGCAGTGGTTTGGGGAAAAGAAATCCCCCAGTATTCTATGGTCAAACATGTATTATTTCTGGTATGTAAAGTAGGTTTTTTAAAATATAAAAATAAAACCCACATTTTAATTTTCTGGGAAATTTCTTGCAAGAATAATGCTCTACTCCCCAAAGAATTGTCTCTGTGGGAAGGGTGAGCCCCAAATCAGATAAAACTAGTTCACACACCCTGCACTTGGATAAATGGCCACTTTTCATCTGAGTTGAAACCTGTTCTTTTCTTACAATCTAATTGCTCAGAGATGACACATCCATCTATGAAACTTATTTGTTGTTCCTTTGATCTGCAAGTGTTATGTTGGACCACAACTAAGCTCCTCCATTTGGAAACCAACTGACCTAGAGCTGTTTCCACAATCCGGTTCTCTAGACAAAGCAAGTTGGAGGCTTCTGCCTGCTGGAATTTAGTCAAGCTTAAAGCTTTGCCCCATGTAGATGGAAACACCCATGTAGTCATGGATCATATATAAAAACGCAGACGTGTGTCATTTCTAACCTGGGGAATCTCGATGTTTAGATATTGTGGAGAAGATCTCATACATGAATGCATCTAAAAATCTCCTTGCCTGTAAAAAAAATATCATAACACAATAGGGAAAGTTTGCAGACTTTCTGATTTCTAGGCAGGCTTTTGATATAGGCAGGAAATTCTTGACTCTTGACAAATGTAATGTAAATGTATCTTTTCTTTTATGTACACTGAGAGCATTTGCACCAAAACAAATTCCTTGTGTGTCCAATCACACTTGGCCAATAAAGAATTCTATTCTATTCTACACTGTTCTATACTGTCCTATTCTATTCTATTCTATTCTATTCTATTCTGTTCTGTTCTGTTCTGTTCTGTTCTGCTCTGCTCTGTTCTGTTCTGTTCTGTTCTATTCTATTTTAAAAATAGGCATTTTCTTAGCTAGGTTTTCTTTGAGGTGCAGCTGTTTGGGAATGCAACAAAAAAAATCACAGGGAATTTATCCAGATACTTTATTAATATGGCTCATTCTGGAGAGCACATTCTGGGAATAGTGATCTCCTTAGGGGCCAAAGTAGATTTTGGTGTAGAAATCTCGGGTTCTTTCTAAAAGAATGAAAGAGTATAAGGATTCCAGGGGTGGGATTCTACCACTTTGCACCTATTTGTTAGAACCGGTTTGTTAACATCCTAAGCAGTTTGGAGAACTGGTTGTTAGAAAAAATTACTGGTCTAATCCTGTAAGGAAGGCAGGAAGGAAACATTCTGGTGTTGCTTACAGAAACTGCCTCTCCGTTAACCCTTATTACATTCTTGGCAGGACTAGACTTCCTGTCTCTGGAACTTCTCTGGAGTTTATTTTCCCTCCTTTGCTGGTACTTTGCTTGTGTGGAATGACCATTAAAAGTTACAATGGCACTGAAAAAGTGATTATGACCATTTTTCACACTTACGACTGTTGCAGCATCCCCAGTCATGAGAGGCCAAGCGAGGAGATGTGTGCCTCAATGTGAGTGATGTTGAGTTAACATGACCACCAAGCCATGTCCACCCAGTCACATCACCAAGCCATGCCCGCAGAACCGGTTGTTAAAAAATTTGAATCCCAGCCCCGAAGGACTCCCAAGCGCAGCATATCTGATTGGCTTATGGTATTCTGAAGTAGAATAGAGTAGAATAGAATGAGCTGGAAGGGACCTTGGAGGTGTTCTAGTCCAGCCCCCTGCTCAAGCAGGAGAAGATATACCATTTCATTTCAAGTAAAGGAAGTCAAACTCATCTAAAAGCATGTGGTGGCTCTCAGACCATGCTGTGCAAAAATTTAACATTTCCAGATTATGCTTAGGAAGTCTCATAACTCTTTTGAATTTACTTCTGGTTGATTTTTTCCCCCCTTCCACTACATTGAAAACTCCTTCAAATTTCCTTTTGTGTCAAATGTCAGTGCTATTTTTGCCCAGTAAGACACGCAGGTGTGCAATTTGCAGCCTAGGTATTAGCATCCAGTCTTCACTGAGTCTTTTAAGGCTCACTCACGTTTCTGCTGAACCTCCTTTTCATTTGTAAAGTCTGTGTCTAGCAATGTCCCTCCACATTGTGCCTTTTTGGCCAAGAAAGGACTTGAAGGTGGATCTCCTCAGAAGAAAACAGCAGATAATAGGTGAAACACCTTCAGATACTCATATGGTGGCAAAAGTACCAATTTGATGGGACCTTGCTCTTCATGAAGCAACCTTTTTTTAAAGCTTAGCCCAGGTTGAAAGCTATTATCAATCCCCTGGAAGGAACGACTTGAATAACTAGGCTATCATCCAACTATTAACAAACAAAGCTTTTCCTGGTAAATTATAAGGAGTTAGTTTTAGAAAAACATTTAATTTACATGGGGCTGTTTTCAAAGTGAGGGTGTAAAAGACAGGGGAAACAAAAAAAGGATGCCTATGGAATGAATGGTGGGGAAATACATTTCAAACATAAAATGGGGCAAAACTCACTTATCAACTGATCTGCTTTGCAACAGAAATGTTGGGCCCAGTTATGGTCATAAGTTGAGGATTACAGAGGAGAAGACAGCAAAAACTTGACATCTTTAAAAAGAGGTTGGTGGAAATTTTAAGATTAAAGGGAATTTTGCCCAAGTGACATGAGTTCCAAATCTTCAAGCAAGAGACCTCCCTTGGGCCTGCTGAAACTTGCTTTAGGAGGGAAGGAGAAGGAAGCTAATTGCCACAGAAATTACAGGATCCCCAATCATGTTTGGCTCTGACTTCATTTGCATCAATCTACCTGTCATGCACTGGCCACCAATCTATGACATCTGTGGGAAAGCATGTACCAGCATTTTTTTAAAAAAATGTTTTGACATGTTCCAAATTTTAATTTCATTTCCTCACAGTTTAAGGCCCTGTCACACTGGCCGACGGATGAAAAACGTTTGTAAAAAGGACACAGCGGACGACAAAAATATTCCATCCATTGTTATCCGCTCTCAAAAGGGGCAAAAATTTGCATAACCAGAGCGGACAACAAGGAAAGGAACGGATGGGGGGAGGACGTAGGGCAGATGGAAAGCGGATGCTCCACGGAAGCCTAGCAGATGGAAGCGGATCTGGGAGGCGATGGCCCCAGTTGCAAAGGCTTTCTGGGGGAGCGCAGCAAGCCGGACACGGAGAAGGATGAATCGCCGGGATGCAGAGCGGACACCGAGCAGGATGAAGTGGATGCACACGGAATGCCGGCGGATGAAGCGCACATGGAGAGCAGAACACCTAGCGGATGCCGAGCGAAGCCTAGCGGATGCTAGCAGATGACTAGCATTACACTGCGCATAGCGGGGAGGATGCATTGGCATCAGCCCCGTGATATAAAGGGAAAGACGAAAGGGGGAAAACAAAGAGGCTCCCAAGCAGGTCACATTCAGAGGAAGACCTGCTTCCAGACACAGCTCTCCAGCCTGCCTGCCAGCCTGTCCTGCCCCAGCCAGCAGCCAGTCCAGCCAGCAACCCCACAACCATGGGGAAGAAAGAAAGCGTCAGCCATCTTGCTGCCAGCCACTGGGCAAGAAGGAAGGGGCACCCTCCACCTCTGGCCCTCGATCTCTGCTTCTGCTGGGGTTCTGCAACCCGGCGCTAACTTCTTCTGTGGCTGGGGCTTCTGGCTGATCTGCTTCTGGAGGAGCTGATGATGATGGCCTATGCAGTGTGCTTCTGTGGTGCTACTCTGCTGGTGCTGCTTCTGGCTTAAGGTGTTGTTGCTTCTGCCTCGTGCTTATCTCGCTGCCACTGCTCCTGGTGCTGGGCTTCTGCTGGTGGGTGCTTACCTGCTGTGGCTGCTGTGGTTACTCTGCCTTGCGCTGATTCCCTTCCTGCTGGTGCTGGTGCTGGTGTGCTGGTGGTGATAGGGAGGAGCAGCCCTACCTTGGCGAAGCCCTCTGATGAGGCGCCATGGGTCCTGCCAAACGGAGGAAAGAGGCAGACGCGAGAACCGGGAGAGGAGGCAATAAACATAGAAGAGAATCATGAGGATGAGGTGCTTGGAATGCGATGAGAGAGACGAGTATCTATGGCGGAAGGGACATCAGGCTCTATAGGGACACCAAAAGAAAGCAGGCTGCTGGAGACGAGAAGGCGAGAGCCTGGGCTACACTTTTGGAGGTGCTCCTCGGCTGGTGGAAGCACCGATGCATCACCTGGTAGCGGGAGCCTGCCACCTTCAGAAAATCTGGCAGGCCTGGCAGAGCTGACAGACAGCAGACAACCTATGTGATGTCCAGTGTCAGCTTCCTGGAGGGAGATCCGCCAGCCTGGGCAGCCCTCTCACAACCCTCTCCTCTCAGGCAGCAACGCTCTGTTGAGAGTCCAGTCCTCGTCCGGGCAGAGAGTCAGCTCCCTGTCTCCAGGCAGGTATCTGGTGGGCGTGCCACGAGGAGACCCCCCCTCCGACAGCTGTACTCCCATGGCGGACGCGTGGAGCACCCTGATGCAGTGGGAGAAAGAGAGGGAATACCACCACAGGCCAACCCGGCTCTACCCTCCAGCTCCACCTCCACAGAAAGGCAGAGAGGCTAAACCGGAGGGACAGAGCCACACTGTCGTGACGTATAAGAGACGACACCATCAGGAGGCAGCCGTAGATCTCCTCTCTCTAGCTGAGTAACACACCGACTTTCAATTCCTCCAACCGCGCAAGCCCTTCCTCACCTATGTGAAAAGACCCCTCATGGACATGGCGGAACCCCAGTACCAGGTGGTAAGAAGGATCACCGATCTGACTTTCAACAACCCTCCAGACCGAGATGAACCTGCTCCCACCCAGTCAGTTCTGCTCCTCCACCCCAGGTGATTGTCACTCCCTTCCAAGTTTCCACAGGCCCTCTACCTACCAAGCGTAACGGCTACAGAGGTCCAGCAGCACAGCAGCAGGCCGTCCAGTTCAGGCACAGTACATCGGACGACACCAGTGCTACTGATTGCCACCGATGGCCACCCACCGCCACTGGATGCCACCCACGCCACCGATGCACCATACACACCGATGCCACCCATGCCAAGTCCTCACCCAGCTGCAGACCCAGAGACAGCCCCACTACACTGCTCCTTCCTCCACCCCACAGCCAGAGCCCGCCCCGAGTACATCTTGTCCACGTACTGGGCTGACAACCACATCATGGAGGAACGGGGCTCTCACTCACGGGGCTGAGCCAGCTCGTCTGAGAAGGTTCCTCAACACCCACTCCCCTAGTTGTCTCTCAGCGGCCAGGCACCCCAGTGGCGCTTCACGAACCAACACTTCCGATAGCAGCAGCCACCTCCACAGTAACCTGGGACCCTTCACCCTGAGACTGGCACACTCCGAGTGACCAAGAAGAGTGCCAGAGACTGGGTGGCTTACCTGTTGACTATTACTTTTGCTTTGGACCACTTGACTTGGGTCATTTTCTTTGTACAGCTGTCATTATAAAGATATTATCTTTGCCTCACACACTTGCTTCATTTATTTTATTAAATAAAGTCTTAGGTGGAAACTTTTAGAAATGGTTTAAGCCTTTGCATGCTTTGTGGATGGGTTAAGATAGCAGTGGGGATGGGCCATAGATACCTTTGGGATGGGTAAGGATAGCAGTGGGATGGGCAGGGATACCTTTGGAATGGGTTAAGATAGCTGTGGGATGGGCAGGGATCACCTTTGGCATGGGTTAGTTAGTTGTGGATAGATAAACTCCGTGCAAGCATAGTGGGACTGTATGGTCCACCCTCCCAGGTGCCACACCTTGGCCCTTCATTATCAATAAAATGTAAGCATTGATCCACACATTTGAACATAAACAAACTCTTTTATTAAATGCCCTGTTCATTGTAGGCCCACCCAACATACATCAGTGTGATGAAGACAGGCTGAAGGAAGCATCCATTAAGCATCTATCATCCTGTCTTGCCACTCCACTGCTCCAGCTGGGAGTTGCACCAGTGTCTCAGGAGGTTGCGCTGCTTCTTCCCTTCATGTGAGGCTGCTGTTGGGGCCTTGCACATCCTCAGTGTCTATCAGGTTTCGCCCTTGCCTCCATTCCCCAGGCTCCATGTTCCATTGCCTTGTTGGAGGTCACGAGCCTGTTCTGCAAGACTGGTAGCTGGTAGATTGTGCAGGATGCAAGCAAGCTTCCCACGATCCTCCTCACGGTCTCTGGGCGATGCTGCATGGTGGTGAGAAGTAGCCTGGAACCTGTGGCCAGGATGCCAAAGGCGTTCTCCACCACCCGCCTTGCCCTGGACAGCCTGTAGTTGAAGATCCTCTCTTCACGGGTGAGGAGTCTGGAACTGTAGGGCTTCATGAGGTAGGTTCTGAGGGGAGAAGGCGTCATCCCCACGATGAAGTAGGGCAAATCTTGCGTGTCATTGGGCAGGGGGTCTGGGATCTGGGGAGCCATGATGAGGTTGCGTTCCAGCCCCTCCTGAGGTCACTGGAGTTGTTATACCTGGGCATCTGGAGATGACCCGTTGCCTGAAGCATTGATGTACATGACTTGTATCATCATCCGACCATGCAAACAGGGACGATGCTGAAGAAGCCCTTGTAGTTGAATATAAGTGAACCCCGACTTGGGTGGTGCTTTGGCAGGCCACACGTGCTTGCCATCTATGGCTCCAACGGTGTGGGTGAAGTTCTACGTCTGATACTATGCTCTGCAACTTTCTTCCATCCTTCTCCAGTGGAGGGGCACTGGAGGAGCTCCTCCAGGGTATTCTTTGATGATGGCCTGCACCACTTCTTCTGACACAATGCTGATGGTGTTGTGTGGCACCTCCAGCCGTACTGCATGCTCCTGTAGGTGGTCCTGAGGCCAGGTGGTCAGAGTCAGTGCCACCTTCAGTCCAGGTCCAGGCTGGGACGGAAGTTGGCGTTTGCCTTGGTCAACCTGAGTCTTAGACGCTCCACAACTTCATCAAATATGGCTGGTGGATCCTCATGAAGTTCTGGAATGCACAAGTGTCTTCGTTCCTGGCTCCACCATCAGCTTGTTGTACAGTCCGTACTCTGCTCTTCTCCTGATCCATCTTCGGACCCAGACGCTTCTTGCCACCTCTTTTTCTTCGTAGTAGAGTTCACAGAGCCTGTAGATGGCTTCGCACTGTTGTAGAAGGATGGTGACTGCCAAAAGGACTGTGTTACGATCACGGTGGACATGACTGGATGCTGTGGAAGAGCAAGAGCCAGATGAAGGCTGCAGAGGTCTGCCAGCTGGTCTGCTGGTCTGAAAGTGAGATTGCAGTGAGTTGCTCCCCTTTTTATAGGCAGTATAGGTGTCCCTTTGCATCCTCTAGGCATCCTCTTGGCATCCTCTAGGCATCCTCTAGAACATCCTTAATATCCGAGATAGGTCCCCTCTGCGAACGTTTTTCCCGTTTTAAATGCTTTGTTTCCATGCTGCATCCGTTAGGCATCCGTTCTGCATCTGTTCCGCATCCGTTCCGCGTTCCTCCCTGTGTCCGAGCGGATGCGAGTTGCGCGATGCAGAACGGATGCTAGCAGATATGTGGATGCGTAACGGATGCGTAACGGATGCCTGGCGGATGCAGAACGGACGAATTGGATACATTTTCCATGCAAAAGTTTTGAGCGGCTCAAAACTTTCTGAGCGGATGAAACGTCCATAAACGGATGCTGGACAGATAGAGAGGAAGCAAAACGGAGCAGTGAGTACAGAACAGATACATCACCGGTTACCCAACAGGATGGCAAGCTTTTTTGTCCGTTTTACATCCTCTTTGCATCCATTGGTGCAGTGTGACAGGGGCTTTACATCCTACTCAAATAATATATTTGCCTTAATGACTTTAGCCTCTCACTCTGTAGCCCAGACTGTTTTGGAGACTATTTTGACCCTGGCACAATTTAGGACGAGAGTCAATCCTCGACTTATGATCAAAATTGAGCCCAACATTTCTGTTGCTAAACGAAAACATTTGCTAAGTGAGTTTTGAAACCTTTTGTGACCTTTCTTGCCACAGTTGTTAAGTCAGTCACTGCAGCTGTTAAATTAGTAACACAGTGAAGTGAACTTGGCTTCATTGCTTGTCAGAAGGTCACAAAAGATGATCACATGACTCCAGGACACTGCAACCATCATAAATATCAATCAGTTGCCAAGCATCTGAATTTTGATCAGAAGACCATGGGGATGCTGCATGTGAAAAATGGTCATAAGTCACTATTTCAGTGCTGTTGTAACTTTGACCTGTCACTAACTATTGTTAGTGTTGTTGCCACTAAATGAACTGTCATAAATTGAGGACTACCTGTACTTTGATCATTGGGAAGGTCAAAGGGCTTAGAAGCTTTTGGGGGTGGGAAAATAATCTTTAGTCTACCTCTTCCAAGGCCTCTCTCGAGCAAAACCTTTCCACTGAGAATTTCAAATAGAGAATTCATTTTTTAGCCTGAAAATCACATGTTAACTATCAAGTCAGAAGGTTAGGGCAATTAGCCATTCTATACAATTAAGAAAAAAAATTTTTAAACTATTTTGGGATAAGATGTAGATATTTGGCTTTCAAAATCAAAGGATAACTTTGGAAAGGAACTAATTTCAGCATTTGTGCTATTCAAAATTAGGTTAAGAGTATTATTTTCAATTGCTAACTTTTAGAATTACAAGTGTCTTCATTTGGAGGAAAAGGTGCTGGTTTAAATTTCTAGCTGTCTTCATCATAGCTGAGACTTAGCCACCAAGATTCTAGTCAGCTAGACTTTTAGACAAAGTACTGTTCTTGTTATATTTTCTTCCTTTCATCTGTTCTTACTTTTGCATTTCCTAGTAACTGGCCCAGCATTTTCAATCCTGCTTGCCACATCAACCAACATTTCCAGTCTCTTATCATGGCTTTGTAAAAATTGAATGAGAAAAAATACTCAAGGGAAAACCACAACGTTTTGATCTGATGTGTTTAAATTAAAATCCATGCAGAATAAAGCAAATGACTGCATTGTCACAACAAACTGTTGAGTTATCTCAAATATTTGATGTGTTTGCACAACTCCTTCACAAAGCAGAGTTGGGGAGGGAGGCAAAAAAAAATCAAAGTAACAATCAGAGCCCTTCCTTTTTGTTTAATGTGTCATATTCTGAGTATTTTAACTTGCCTTGCAGGTGTCCCACCTACCAATATGTAGAGGTTAAGAAGTGCACTAAAATTTTCAGCTCCACCTGTTTAAGTGATATCAAATTGTTCTGTGAAGCAAGGAAAAAAATTAAAAATATAGCTTCATTGAAAAATGTTATTTCCCTCTTGCTCTAAAGGGAAGCTCATAATTCAGCCAATATTTATATTGTAACCTCAAACACTTCTCAGAAATGATAGCTTCTTCCACTATTTTCCACATCCAGCCAATATTGTGAACCTAATGCATAGGACAATAGAGAATGAAAACTTGCCTAGATGTCTGGATAAGCATGAGCATGTATCTCTATAGCAGGGGTGGAGAACAATGCCTCCTTTATGATTGTGGGCTTCAACTTCCAGAATTTCTGACACAGCATGGTTGGCTCAAGAATTCTGGGAGTTGAAGTCCACAAGTCATAACAGGCCCATCGTTCCCCACTCCTGCTCTACAGGTATGGGTTTGTGTGCAGACAGGAATAGGTGGAAGGAAGAGGTAATAGCCTTGAAGGACACAGGAAGAGGTGCTGTCAAGATAATGCCCTGATAAAAGGGACTTGAGCCTGTGCCAGGAAAGTAATATGAGTAAATGTCTCAATGAGCCCTTCTCTCGTTCCCACAAAGACAAAAGGAGAGAGGACGAAGCATACTCAGACTTGCAATTATTATAGCATTATAAAAAAAGTAGTCCTGATCTTGTCGACATTGGTTTCCGAGTCTGGTCTACCATGAAAGGCTGATGTTATGGGTGGTGCATGTGTGTGTGTACAGTTCTGGTTTTGCTGATGACCTTGGGGCTGAAAAGGTAATCCATTCCTATAATTGGAATACCATTGCCTACCTCCAGCATAGAATTTTACAGCCACAAAAAAATTGTTAGATGATTAGGGCTGCCATATTGGAGAGACTTAAATCAGCTTGAGGGATGTGTGTGAGATGAACAAGAAAAGATTTCAAAGCAATCAAAGGAAATTTTTGGCACATGGGAAGGAGGATCGATTAATTCACACAGATATGCACGTGTATCATATGTCTAGAATTATTAAGTCGTGATGTGGGCAATTTCCAGGAATTCTTTCAGCCAAAATAGATTGACAGGTGTGGCATTGCACAGGATTTTTAATCAAGTTTATAGAACTGTCTGTCCGTTTGAGACCTTTTGGAGAGTCACATTCAATTCAGAGTCATGTCGATGGAAATTCTCAATCATCCAGGTCACGGTTGTCCCAAAAGGTGCTTTTCCAAAAGGCAACTGGACTTTCTTGGACTTTTCCTTGAAAATGTTTTGCTTCTCATCCAAGAAGCTTCTTCAGTTCAATTCACTTCAGGACTGAATAAGTTTCTCAGATGAGAAGCTAAACATTTTCAAGGAAAAAAACTAAGAAGGTCCACTTGTCTTTTAGAAAAGCACCTTTGGAATTCAGAGGCATCTTCTTCTTTATATATTTATTGATTGATTAAATTTGTTTGCTGCCCATCCCACTGCCAGTCAACTCTTATGTGGAGGATAAAGCATTTCTGAAAAATGTTTTCCTACACCAGTACTGAAGAATGAAAGAATGTCCAGAAGCAAAGCTAAATGCAGAAAGGCTTGAGTTCCACTGGCGCACAGAATAAATTATTAACTTTATCACTGAAGAGACACATTAATCAATAGGTGTCTGCCACAGATAAGTGTTTCTGCTTCATCTTATCTAGCCAGATCCTGGGGTACAAACTCACCTATAAAGTTTCTGAAAATTGAATTTCATTAAGAACTGAATACCACCTTCTGTTATAATAACAGTTAGACAGCTTCAGAATATTTTTATTCTGAATATTTTTAATTATTATTATGTATTACTTCAGTTATTACTTTGGAATAATAGATAATGTACCAAAAATGAAGACGCCCTCAGTGTATGCCTGCCTCCATTGAGAAATTACAATGGGTTCTTAATTGTTGCAGATTTACAGTAGAAAATGATATTACAACAAGCTTATACTTTCAAAAATCAGCCATGAAGCCCTCCACTGGTCATGTTCATGTAGTGTATTTTGGAGGTGGTTACCCTTTTTAGAGCTGTATGCAACAAATTCTCATTTTAATGTATAGCAATAGCACTTAGACTTATAAACTGCTTCACAGTGCTTTACATCCCTCTCTAAGTGGTTTACAGAGTCAGCCTATTGCCCCCAACAATCTGGGTCCTCATTTTAGTCACCTCAGAAGGATGGAAGGCTGAATCAACCTATGCTGATTACTGTATATTTAAAATGACAATAAAGTTATTATTCTATTCTATTAAGAGAAGGAAATGTATGTGTCACCCAGCTTCTAGGTGAAGTCTGCTTCATTAATCTCTCTTCGAGGAAGAGGAAGTGGGAGATGTCATGATGAGAATTACATACTTGAATACTTTCACAGTGATGTCATGATGTATCAGTCTGACATCATCATTAGCCTGAGTTTTTCCTTTATGGAAGATAGACAGGTTGGAAGATGTTTGGAATTTCTCATTCTATGAACTGAAGTATATGTCTATTAGTCTTTTGTCTTTTTCAGTTTCTAATGCTGATGGATCCAATTTTCTTTTAGAACTGTTATAATTTTTGAGAAGGATCTTTTGATAATCTTGTCTCTCACAGCCAAAACAATAATAATGGTTCATCATTTTATAGAGCTCATTGTTAAGTAAGTCCATTCAACTTTATATAAATAAATAAATGCATAAGAAGAAGTCAAGAACTCAAACTACACATATTCTCTTCTAATGTCTTTCTCAAAAACAACTCCTGATTATCCTAGGCTTCATTCATTATACTAGCATAATTGAGAGGGAACAAGAAAATATTCCAATCTTATGTTATATCTTCCCCTTAGTATTTAATACTTGCATCATGCCTTCTAGCGGTCTAGTTCCATTTCCACATATCATTTGATTAAACAGTTGGTTCTTGTCCTCACGATTTAAATTTCCTTTAATTTTAGTTAACTTTTTTTGTATCTGCTTTCGTTACAAGTTCATTTTTCTCTGTTCTTATTACCATCATCACATTTTTTTGTATTTTTGATATTGGATTTATACTTGTTCATTATATTTTTATTTCTATTTCTATTAAAGACAGAAATACAAAGAATACAATATTCTTCAATGACATATGATAGAATAGAATTATTCCATGACATCTTAATTGCTTTATGTATGTTTCCTTATCAGCTTCATTATAAACTGCCATGAGTCTGTTTTGATTCAGCCGGAGAAATAATTGATCAATCAATCACAGGTAAATGTAACTGGAAACAGTTTTAATTCTTTATTCATTGGCTGGAGAGAACAATACAAGTTTTTGACAACATGCAGTCCCTAATGCAATACTATAAAAAGATTATGCATCATGGCAAGAGGCCAACATCCCCAAACACTTCAATTGTAGAAAGCAGAATATTTGAGAATTCAACTCCATGAAAAAGAAATTCTACAATCTAATGAATTCTAAACAGTGGCTAAAAAATATCTTGGAATGGATTTTTGTTCTTTCAAAGTAGCTGTACTCTTAAGAGTTTATTCCCCCTAGATCAGATTTCTGAGACAAAAACTACCATTTGTATGGAATGTTAGGGAACCTCAACAACTACATTGTCGTTATTATGCCCAAAAAGATGGGATATATTTAGGAAAACCAGGAGTTATGATTTTCAAATGTTTTTAAAGAATATCCATGAATGTGACAAGGAGTTAACATTCTCTTTATGGTCAGATATATAGAAGACTTTATTCAACATGATCAGTTATGAATAAGTCTTTACTATATATATGAAGGGAAAAGAATATTAGTATAGTATCTTTGAAAGTCATAAGAGTGAAATTCTCTTCTTAGTTTTTGTACTTTTCCTTCTGTCCTTCATCTTATACCTACTGATCTCCAATATCTTTGTATCTTTGTATCTCTGTATTTGTTTTTTACCTTGACAGTGCTTCTTTGGCAATAATTGTATAGTATGCTCATTGTACTATTTTGTAGTACTAATCTGTCAGAAATATGGTTAATCCTGATTTCTGGAATTAAGTTCTCCTTGTAGCATTTTGCTTTCTATTTGCACTAGCAGACCCCATTTATTAAACAGACTCATACAATCACCACAAGAAGTTCAAGAGGGAAAGCAATGTAAATATAAGCATCAGAAGGGAATAAATATCTTGGAATGTCAAATGTATGCTTGCATTAGCTATAGCAATAACAATAAAATGAATTTGGGGTAAAAAGTAGTTTGAATAGCTTTAAAAAAAAATACTGCAGCCCCTCTCCTAAAGAAATGCATTTGTTTTCCAGTTAATAAAACATCATTCACAACATTTGTGAATAAAATATCAGTATAAAATTTTAGTAAGAGTATGTTTAAGAAAAAAAAAGCTAGTGCCAAAAATACATTGGTGCACTTGACAGAAAATGATTCTGTGGCAAATATCTTGCTTAAAGTAATAGATTCACCAAAATACAAGTAGAGAATGGGTTTCTAGTCATGGACATTGTTCCAAAGGGTTTAGGAGACGTTTTTGAATTTTTATTGTGCTGTCAGGATCTATGACCAACTTTATAGTAGATGGATTGCTGAATGTTAAAAACAAGACTGTCCCAATCTCTTTAAAAAAGCCTTACAGCCGTAGGGTAGCACAGTAGCCCAGAATTCCTACTGGCCCAGAATAGCACACCCCTGCAGGAGACCCTAGTGATCCAGAGTAACACACTGTTGCAGGACCTCTTGCTGGTTCAGAGTAATGCACATCCCCTGCTGCACCTACACCTACAGAGGCCAGGTTCCCTTCAGCTGCAACCCCCTTTGGGGCTCCTGCCCTAGAGCACCACCCCGCATCTCCAAATGGAGCAATCCCTGAGGATTCATAACCTCCACGGGGGTAGCTTCCATCAGGGAGATTCCCTACCACAGCCTTAGACCCATATCCCCTTCCTCCACCGCAGACGGATCCAGAGGCGGTTCGTGTGCTGAATTCTGCACCTGGGCCATAGCCAGCACCTCTACCAGCCTCTTCTGTAGAGGAGCAGCACATGCCTGCAGAGAGATCACCAGAGCTGGACTCATTCCTATGGCTATGCCCTCTTCCTTGGTGGAACTCTGTATCTGCTGATACATTCCTGGGAGCTGTATTGCTTCTTCCAGTACTTTGATCAAATCCAGTACTTCTGGAGCTGTAGTTCCTATTGCTTCTCCCCTGACTTTCCATTCCATATCCTTTACCAAATCCCCTATCATATCCTCCACCCAGAGGACCATATCCACTTGAAAATGGGAATCCAGCTGCATTCTCTGTTCTGGGTTTGATCACATCTGTAAGAAAAAGTAGAACAGTCAACTTGTATGATCCAGAGACCTATGGAAACCTATTTCCCACCTTATCTTTGAAATACGATTGCTTTAATACTTTCAAGAATGTGTAATGAAAGTGATAAACGAATCCCTTCTAACTCTTCTTCCAAAGTAAACTAAAGAAAAAAATACAGCTTTGCTGTAGAAAAAGTTTTCCCTCTTGCAAAAATCCTCACAAAAATGGGAATAAGCCAATTATAAGAAATAAAAAGACAACTATTTGGTCATACTAGCTAGAAAACCAATGCATCTCTCCTGCCTTGTCTTTAACTCTTGAGTTTGTTTGGTTGTTGGTATTTCTTTCTTCATTTCTTTTAAACAGGATTGTTATTGTGCAAAGGTTATTTGGATTTAACTTTTCTATTTTTACTGATGTGATCCATCTTAACTGATAGCTGGATAGGAAAGTAATAATAAATAACTAAAAAGATGCAGAGAGGATGGAAGATTTAGATAATAACACAACTATTGCAGCCTGGAGGAAAATTATACACACATCAACTGATGAACATGGACCAGTTCAAATCCTAATCTTGATTTTCCCAACAGAAGTGTTGTTGTTTTTTAGTCAGTTTTTAACTCATGGCAGGTCTCTGCAGTTTTCTTGGCAAGATTTGAGAAATGTGTTGCCATTGCTCCTTCCTACAGTTTAGAGAGAGGGACAAGGCCAGGGTCTTCCTATTGGCTTTATACTTAAGGTGGTACTAGAACTCATGGTCTCCCCATTTCTAATCTGGTGCCTTAATACCAGCTGGCTCAAACTGGAACTATAGCATACATGCAGTCCCTAAAAAGCATATAACTGATGATATAACCCACCATATTTTCATGCTTTTTACTTACTTATACAGACATGATTTCCTGAGTGTATCCTATGGGGAGGAAAAAGAAGATTCCATTGCAATTAGATAGCCTTATGACTTATTTCAGACACATCCCAGTTCCTTATCCTGCCCATGGCCTTTAGTAATTGTAATTTTGGAATAGCAGTAGCACTTAGACTTATATACCGCTTTATAGTGCTTTACAGCCCTCTCTAAACAGTTTCACAGAGTCAGCATATTGGACCCCCCCAAACAAGTTGGCTAATTTTTCTTCATTTTATCTGAGGCGGGTTTGGTTTATAAAACTATTGGAATACGCTTATTCAGAAAACCATAAATACAGTAGTCCTTAACTTACAACCATTTGTTTAGTGATGATTCGAAGTTAAGGTGATTTATGTTTGTCACACTTACAAAAAAGGTGACTTATGTTTGTCACATGTTGCAGCATCCTCATGGTCATGTGATCAAAATTTGGATGCTTGGCAACTGGTTCACGTTTATGACATTTGCAGTGTCCCTGAGTCATGTGGTTGCTTTCTTTGCAACCTCCTGACAAGCAAAATCAATGGGGAAGCAAGATTCACTTGACAGTTCTATTAGTAGTGTAACAGAGTGATTCACTTAGCAACTGTGGCAAGAAAGGTCATAACATGGGATAAAATTTGCTTAACAACTGTCTCAGTTAGCAGCAGAAATTTTGGGCTCAATTGCGGCCATAAATTGAGGACTAGCTGTATACAATTATTAAATCCTGACACATCAACCTACTGGTTTATGTCCAACAATGACAGAGGAAGAAAAACTGTCTTAATCCATAGGTTATTTGAGGGGGGTGGGCAGTAGGAAGAATGAATACAAAGATATGACCTTTCATGCCTAATTATAGACATGCCAAAGATCTGATCTGAAAGCCAAACCTAACATTAGCTAAAAGATTTCCCCCTTAAAAAAAGCTAGAGTCCATGAAGGGGATACTACTGTAAAAAAAATTCAAGACAGAATTTGCCCTGTGGCTAAAGTTTATTTAAGGAACAAATTTCTGCCTCGGGGGAAATACTAGGTTCCTTCTCAGCTGACAAAGTTGTCTGAGTTAAAAAGGAGGAGAAAAGAATCAGAAGGAGTTTCACATTTCATTTGGGATACAGTGGATGTCAGGACTCCAACATACACCCCCATTCAAATCATAAGTCGCTAGCTGCATCTCTCAGAGTAAAAAAGATTGATTTATTAGGAGTTAACATGTCAGCGTTTCCCAGTTGCAGCTGACTCTGACACATCATTCATTTCACCCTTGACCCTGGTCTTCCCCCCACTCTCTGGATGTATATTCTCCAATGAGAACACATCCATAGCCAAGAGTCATCAATCATGCTCTCCAGTAATATTTTTGTGTATCAGAAGCTTCGGTTGCCAAAGCGATTATCTGAGGCATTTGAAGAATGCATTATTTTCCCCCACTCTCTTTCTGCTGGCAGCTAAAAAGACCAAAGCAGTATCTTTTTAGTTGACACTGAATGTCATTCATAGTCACCTGCTCTCCTCTCCCTCCAGCAATGTCTTATAGGTCGCAATTTCAATGTCAAGAGCGAGCTTGGTGTTCAGAAGCTCTTGGTAATCCCTTAGCAGCCTTGCTAAGTCATCCTTGGCCTTCTGTACAGCAGTTTGCAGATCGATATGCTTATCCCGGGCATCTTTCAGAGTACAATCTCCATGCTGCTCAACCTCACAAATGGATGTTTGGAAAGCATTAACCTGTTTAGAACAGACAAGCAAAGTCCACACTGAATCAATGAATGAGAAAATGGCACTGCGGTGCATGCCCATTTGTAATAACACAAATAAGGAAAAAGAAACACATTTTTAGTATGTCAGATTGTGGACTTGAAGGAAAAGCCAATAGCCAAAAAAAGAAAAAAAGTCAAGGCTAAAAATTGAGAAGCATTTTAAGTTTTTGGTGTTTTGAATTTAGAATTGTGAGAAAGCATCCAATCAAAATGAAACAATAGTTGAGCTAAGCAGAAATTAACATTAGGTTGAAAATGTCTGAAGGAAGAAATGAAAGCAACATCCACATTAAAAAAAAGAGATGAAAATCACCATAATTGCAATGACAGAGAAAGGAAATAGCAGAAGGAAAAAATACTGTCCAGGAGGGCCTGATAGGAAGAGAGAGAAAAATGAAGTGACTAATATAGACAGAAAAATTGGAATAGGATGTAAAAAATAAAAAACACAAAGAAGTTGACCACAAAATCCAACTTGTTCAATAAGCAAGAGGAATTTAGTATCCTACAGTAAGAACAGTAAATATTAAAAATATGGAAACCCAGCCATACAAACATCAGTGCTTTCTTTCATTCTTTGCATTCATTTTCAACTCTGTTTCTTGATTTTCAATTTCTTCGCTCACAAGTTTGAATAGACTGGCAAATCATCCATTGTCAGGAAAATGAGAAATTATTCCCAAATAAGGTAGACCAAAAATAATGTAGATTTGCTTAAAGAACTTACTTGTGTGTAATAGCTTTCACTGTCAATAAAAATAGATCACAACTCAATTTGGAGAAGAAAACTAACTAGGCAACCTCCACACCTGCTAAGCCTGTTGCTCAGGTATTGACCATTGATGGACAACTCCAAGGCCCCTGTCTTGCCATCTTCTGGTTCCTTATCTTTAAATTTGACCTTGGTTGAAGATTCCTCAAACAGAAGGGGCCTTAAATTACGAATTCAAATAGAGATTGTCCTCTACCAAACAGGAGGAGGATTATAGTCTCATAATGAAACCAATCAAGAACAACTGTGGAAAAGAGAATCTGTTAAAATCACCACTACCTTTACATTTATGGCAGGGGTGTCAAACTGGATTTCTTTGAGGGCCAAATCAGTATTGTAGTTCTCCTCTGCAGGTTGGTTGGGTGGGGGAGATGGGATGAACACCTCCTGTAGCACTTTGATGGCCAAAATGGGGCATGGGAGGGCACACGTGACCCAAGCATGGTCCCCTCTGTGCTCCATTTTGGCCATTAGGATGCTGTAGGAGGTTATCCAGGCTGAAAACCAGCCATATGGGGCTGCATGTGGCCCCATGCATCTGATTTTCACTAGCAGAGGCACTGTGGTCTGGTCCTTTGCTATTTCTAGACCAGTCCCATGGGCCAGATTTAAGCACCCCACTGGCCTTGAGTTTGACACCCCTGATCTATATTTATATAATTTTATATTTATAGGATTTTCCATCCATTGAATCAGAATAGAGCTGGAAGGGACCTTGGGGGTCTTCTAGTCCAACCCCCCTGCTCAAACAGGAAATCCTATCTATATCATTTCATTTTGATGGAAGCCATGATGACACCATGCATGTCACAATGCCATCACACACAAACTATGCAAATTACATAATTCAGGTCAGTCGCTTCCTGATGTTATAATGCGAATGTATGTGTGATATCACCCCATTCCTAAGAGGTCTGTAAGGGGCATGCATAAGAGCACCAACATGCCTACTGTCCCTGTCCTAATGTCCCCTATTATTTGTACCCATTTCATGTACATTTAATCATGTTTCCAACTATATCTGTTATCTAAAACATGCTTGACAAAATAAATAAATAATAAATAAATAAACAAATATCATTCATCTTCCCATAGATGCCCAAGCTTGCTTTTATTCTTGTTTAAACTATTTTAACTCAAAGAAGTCCTGTTGCCTGACATAAACAAAGGATATAAATATTCCTGTCATGTGTGAAGTTGTAGGATCAGTACACAAACCAGCAGGAGTGCTAATGCTATTATGGAGGGCAGTTGAGATTAAAAAAACACAATGGCTATTTCCACAAATTGCCAATGTTTCACAAAGTGCTAAACATAAACATCATATTTCAACCCTAGCGGAAGCATTCACAAAAAGTATTGACAAGTTTGGACTCCGTAATGAGGTTTTCAGAAATGACAATAGGTATATTGAAACAAAGGGATGAGGAATAACACACCAAGGTTGCCCCTACCTGTTTTTTTATAATATCATATTCAGACTGCAATTTATGAACCAAACGAGTCAGATCTGCAATCTCTTGCTGGTTGACCTTCAGAGTTTGGGAATATTTTCCTCTTTGTTGCTGAAGCTCCTGGAACTGATATCCAAGACAATTTAAAAAAAAAAATCATGTGAATAATATTTCCACCACATGTCATTTACATCTTGATAAGTTCCTATTGGATTGTGAGGACAATCCAAAAGCCTTAATAAGCAAAAGTCCTCAGTGGGAGTCCTAGGCATTCCCAACTTCAGCCTGTTTTGACCTAAGGGACATGCTAAAGAGAACAGGGTCAATAGAAAATTTAGGTGGACAAAAATGGTGGGACAGAGAAAAAGGAGCATGCATGAATATTTCGTGAATTAAGTATTGTTCCTCTGGAACAAGCCATGAAGATGTTTTGAAGAATGACAGAGAAAGGACGTGAAAAATGGAATGAATTCCATAAGACCCTTATAGTTTTCCAAACAGATGCAAAGCCCGCATGCCCCTGTAACTTACTTGGTTTTCATAAAAAGCATTAACTTCTTCTTTGCTCCCTTGGGCAACATTTTGATACCATGCTTCCACGTTTTTGATGATGCAGTCAATGTCCAAGTCTCGGCTGTTGTCCATTTGCAACAGGATGTTGGTGTCATAAACGTTGTTACTGAGCTGTGCTAATTCCTGAAAAATCATAGAAAATCTGTGGCTGAACCAGGTAGGAAAGGCTCTCACACCTTCAGGGCAGGGGTGGGATTCTACCAGTTTGCACCTATTCGTTAGAACCGGTCGTTAAACTTCTAAGCAGTTTGGAGAACCGATTGTTAGAATAAATTACTGGCCTAATCCTGTAGGAAAGGCAGGAAGGAAACATTCTGGTGTTGATTACAGAAACTGCCTCTCCATTAACCCTTATTACATTCTTGGCAGGACTAGACTTCCTATCTCAGGAACCTCTCTGGAGTTTTTTCCCCTCCTTTACTGGTATTTTGCTTGTGTGGAATGACCATTCAAAGTTACTGAAAAACATGACTTATGACCATTTTTCACACTTACAATTGTTGCAGCATTCCCACAGTCATGAGAGTCCAGGTGAGGAGATGCGTGCCTCAATGTGAGTGATGTTGAGTTGGCCACACTCACCAGTCACATGACCACCAAGCCATGCCCACCAACTAAGCCACACTCACAGAACTGGTTGTTAAAAATCCCACCCCTGCTTCAGGGTGATATTAACATAAAACCAAACCATGACATATGACTTGACTGTAGCAGGGGCTTCCCCAAAGCTACTACTTTAAATGAAATATGTGAAAGTATCCTGTTCGCTGATTACTGAAGCATATTCTTCATCTTTGAATAAGAACATTGTAACTACAACTGATTATTTTCCTGACGAAACCTCTGCTGCTCTATATACTGTATATTCCTCCTGTCTTTTAAAATCCTTCCCACTGGGCTTTCACCAGGCCAAACTGAGACCAACTGATGTCCTAAGCAGTACTCAATGATGGTGCCTCTTGGCCCTCCCATTGCTTCACTGCCAAAATATTAAAAGAGCTATGGTTGCAGAGCAGTTAGAATGCAATATTACAAGCAAACTCTGCCCACAGCCAGGAGTTCGATCCTGACCAGCTCAAAGTTGACTGAACCTTCCATCCTTCCAAGGTTGGTAAAATGAGGACCCAGATCACTGGGGACAACACATGGACATTTGTAAACCACTCGGAGAGGGCTGAAAAGCAGTGTGAAGTGGTATATAAAATGTTATTGCTATTAAGTCTCAAAAAGCACCAAAGAAATTAACATTCTTTCATGCCATCCCTCAAGTTGAACCTGATAACTATATTATATATAATACACACACAAAAAAATAGCAATAATTTGTAATATAAACAAATTACTTAATTATAACTAAGGCAATAGAAAAAAAAATGCAGATACAGAAAAAGTCTCTGTTGTGTCCCTCTTCCCTTGATGGTCAAAGCACATGACTGTTTTCCTTAATGGTAAAAAAGTTTGGCTTGCACCTTGGAGTGACAATTTTGTGTCATCCTGGTGACTATTTTGCTTTCTCATATTGCTCAGACCAAGGTTGTTTTGAGGCATGCTGGAAATAAAAATGGTGACTACCGTTGTATTTCCCCCCTCCCCCCCAAAAAAATATTGTGAGGGACATTCGCTCCTATAGAAGCTCAAACCATTTGAGGGAAGTATATTCTGAGATACTTCAACCCAACTCGAGGAGCATTGCTTGGTTGCGCTCATAGGAAAGCTAATTTATTTATCTAATTTCTACAGCCAAGTGATTCTGGGGGGCTTACAATTCTAAAACAATTTTAAAAATTTAAAAGACAACGAAAACTAAAAAAAAATCCACAAAATCAATAAGTATAAACTGCAACCATGAAGATTAATCAACCAAAAGTAAAGCCAAGTAATGAGGCCCTTCGCAAATTATTTTGACAGAGTTGGAGCCACTTCTAAGAGATTTCATTTTCCTTTCTTGTAATCTTACCATTTTCTGTCCATCAGTGGGCATTGCTTTTTTATATAATGAATACAGGAAGATGAAAAAAATCCCTGTGAATCTAATTTTATCCAACTGTTTTTATTTAGAAAATTATAGATCACTGTAAGAAGGATTCCTGTCCTTCCTGGTCTTTCCTATTCCTGGTGGCATGCGAAATCCAAATTAATAAGAAAACTTGTTTGGACTGGTGGAATACATGTTCATATTTTTTTTCCTGGTGAGTCAATTCTATCTAAAATAATCCCCGGGTTGTTCTTACCTCCGCATAGATACCACTGCGAAATTCCAATTCTCCGCTGAGCAAATGTACTTTCCCCTCCAGTTCTGACTTGCTCAGAGAAATGGAGTCTACATCCTGAAGATGACAGAACAGTTAATTAAACATTTTTCAATTGGGAAATATTGTCTATGTCCAGGCATCCCTATCATTAGACAGAGCAGGAGGGTAGATCTTTGGGGTGCAACTGGAGATAAATAGAGCCTGACATTTTCACTTAAAGACCCAGCTGCATATCCCAAAGGATCTATTCTAGCCTGTCTTGGCTTAACTGAATGCCTTCAATTCACAACACTGGAGAGGTTGCTGATTGAAGTGGAAAGGGAAACCAGTTTTAAAGCTTGTGGGGTTTTGGTTTGCTCAAAATAGAGCAATATAAATTATAAAAACAGGCAGCAAGGAAGTCTGATGAAATAGAAAAGAAAGTAGGACAAATATTCCATACTATCTTCCCCTTTCAAGGATGTCACACAATTTGGAGTATCTTCTTGGACTGGCAACTGTGTCCAGGAAGGCCTTTGTAACTTCATCTGGCATGCCAGTTTCAGACTTTCTTAGATCAGGGGGCTTTTCAGACAATCACTCCTATCTTAAGTCACCTCACAGCTCTGTTCCCACTGTACTTAATGCCATCCATATAGGCCGTTCAGAAGTTGCCGTTGGTTCATAATGAAGCATTGTGGGCAATGGTGAGCACCTCTGCTTTGGGAGCTGCACAAGTTGCCAGTTTACTTCCAGATGTTATTCAAGTTGCTGATCATTACCTATAAAGCCCAACATGGCATCAGGCCTGATTACTTGAGTGACTGCCTGTCTTCCATGGCCAAACCTATCTGGCAGAATTGGCATGCTCTGGTATCTTTGATTTTAAAAATGTCATCTATCAGGACCCTGGGAGATCACTTCTCTGTAGCACTGCCTGCCCTCTGGAATGAGATTTTCCTGAAATTTGAACAGCCTCTTCACCCTACTGGTGTCTTGAAGGATCTTCACACAAGCCTTTTGCGGGCATGAGTGAAACCCTCTTTAGTTTGTGTTTGATTTCCCTCGTCTGTATTTATTCCGGATCTATTATACTTTTCAAAATGCAGGGATCTGAACTGTTCCCAGTGTTCTGGATACTGTTACATACTGGATGCTGCACACTGTTAGCAGGTTTACTTTTGAGAGAGGTTAAGACAAAAACAGTCCACTTTGTGTGTTTTTTCTATGATGAAAATGTGAGGATGCCTTTCGAGGATGAAAAAAAGAGAGACGTCCATCTATCATAGGTAAAATGGCACCTGAAGAATCACTGATTGGGGAATATGGAAAGTCTGGGGGTTGGACTAGATGACCTCCAAGGTCCTTTCCAACTCTGATGACTTGTGATCTGTAAGTGATTTCTTACAGCAATAGAGAATGGGTATGGTCCCTGGGAAGGGAGAGAGGGAGGAAGGAAGGGAGGAAGGCCTTCTTTCACAGTAGAATTTTAGTTAGTTTAAGTCACTAATCCAGAAATCTTACCTTCTTGAGCAGCACAAATTCATTTTCTGCATCTGTGCGTCTTTTGAATTCCTGTTCATATCTGTGGAAACATGGAATAAGAGCTATGTACCATTCGAAGCATGACTCTCTGTGAGTCATCGCAAGCCAAAAAAGGTTAAAGACTACCTTTCCCATAAAATGATATGAAGTAAATTGCTTAGGCTATTTACATATTTTGAATGCCCTTGTCCATTCATTTTCTTGTCCATTAATTATCATTTTCTTTTTAATGTAATGATTGAAATGCATAAAATACATATTATATAATGCTGATAACATAGACTTATGCTATACTTAATATAGAGCCAGTTTGGTCTAGTGGTTAAGGCACCAGTCTAGAATCCAAGAAACAGTGAGTCCACAAAGTTGGTTGGGTGACTTTAGACCAGACAGTGTCTCTCAACCATACCTACCCCACAAGATTGTTGTTGTAGTAGGGAAAATAGGAGGAAGAAGGAGTATTAGGTATGTTTACCACCTTGAATTATTTATAGGTATAATAAAGGCAGGTTAATTTTTTTAAAGAGATTGTTATTCAATTACTTTTATAAAAGAATCCAAAGTATTTTTTATTCCATCCAATGGAGCATTGCTCGCTAGCAAGTTAATTTATCCCTCCTTGTAGTTATTTGATTGGCTTCCATGTTTCAAAAAAAAAAAATCATTGAAATTGTTGTGAGACATGGACAAAATATTGAACATTCAAGTGCCATTTTTTAAAATTTTAATTTAAATTAAATTTACTTTTTTAAAAATTAAATTAAAAATTTAAATTTTAAATGCCATTAATCAATTAATTAATTAATTAAATTTAATTAGTTAAATTAATTTAAATTAAAAATTTAAATTTTAAATGCCATTGACGTTCTTTAGCAGAAAGCATCAAAAATGTATTTATTCAGTAAATGTTGCTCAGAACAGTTTTCTTTGTACAATTGGAAGGAATTTATAGACCTTCTAAATATTGATCATAATTCAACAGCAATTTTCAGATATTTTAATCAGTGTTTAAATTATGCTGCAAAGTTTTAAAAAGGCAATTCCATTTGGACTAGAGAACAAAAATAAATCTAAGAAGCATATTTAAAAGTTCTTATAATCAAACAATAAGTAAGTATTGCAAGAAGATGAGACTTGAGAACTGAGGGCTGTGGAAAACATAATTTTGAGTTTATACAGAATTTTCAAGATTTTTTATGAATGTATTGCAGGACATTACCTCCTGTAGATTATATTACATTAATTCTATCTTGCTTTAACTCCCTTTTTAAGTCTTTTAAATATTTTCCAGTTCACAAGGCATGAAAGCAAAAGTTGAAAAAAAAACCTTATTTCAATTTGCGTAGTTGGTCTCCTCTTTTTAATTGAGACATTGCTTCGTGCTTCGAAAGTATTGAATAAAATGAGTTACTTAGCTCCATGTTAGTGCCAATGGGTACTCCAGATGAGAACATTAAAGAATCTGAGAGTATATATATATATATTTTCCCTCCTGATCACCCTTACTTGCACTTGATGTCCTCCACCACTTGTTCAATAGCAGCATTTTCGTTTCTTAGATGGTCTTGGGTATTTAATATACACTCCAGTTCCTTTCTCATGTTGTTGATGAAGTTGTTGTAACACGGTTCAAGGCTTTTCTTGGCTGGAATGACCTGTTCTTGCAAAAGGTTCCATTTGGTCTCAAGTACTTTGTTCTGTAGCTCTAGGTTTCGGACCTATTTCAAAAACCAGAATCCAACAATATCATAAATTAGAGAATGATTCAAGATTTAACTATATTTCTGAAATGAAATTTACTTTGGTCTGCTTTCATTCTATATAAATTTCATTAAAATTAAATATAGTTAATTATGGTTATGATTCCTCTCTAATTATGTGTTAATTTCTTACTTCTATCATAGTACACATTACAATTTCTTAACCTCTAGAGATCTCTGGGACCAGAGGCCAATCTTCTGAAGTTCTGGAGCTTTAGGATATGCACTTCCAAGACAAACAATGAGGCAAACTATGTATCCACAAAAAAGGAAAGAGGAACCTAAATACACATATGGTCAATGTAATCATCACATACTATGATTCCCTAGCTCTGAAGAGCAGCAGACATAGAACCAATTCTATGTCTGCTGATGTTTTTGCCCACCCACCCACCTGGGCTCTTACCTGATCTTTATTTCCTGATTTTTCAACTTCAGCTGCTGAACGAGGCACAGCTGCAGTTAAAAAAGCAGGAAAAGAGGGTTGTTTCAAAGGCTGCTTCTATGCACACAGCATGCTGATAACAATTTACAGGTGTGTGGCTCACAGCGTGCAGGAAAGCTTGTAAATCCCGAACTGGTAGTTAACCCTGTCGTATCCCACCCATGAGTAAAATGTTTAGCACAGCTTTGTAGATAAGTCAAAATTGCTATTGTTTCTCATTATTGAAATTTCCCATATTAATTTTTCCAAGCATAGGGACCAGGAGAGTAATTGAGTCCATGATGAAAGATGTTTTCATGAGACATTTTCATATGGTTGGAAACAATACTTTTTTAATATTATGTTTATAATTTAATTCTTCTTAGCTTTCCAGAGCTGTACTGCTGAGATGCGCATTTGTAGAAATAGATCTAAATAAAATATAAATAAATATCAATAATTGGAACACACCTCTTATGGTTCATAGCAAGTGTGCTGGGCTGAGAGCCAAAATCCAACCCATCTGGTATATATCATACTGGCAAGAGTGCATTATGTAGTATTAAAAAATAAAATAATCCAAAACAGATTAAAAGAGCACATATTCTACATTCTTGATTTGCTTTTCCAATGCAAATCACTGTATAGAATATTAAAGCTAGTTTCATTTGTAAACTATGAATCCTTTCCAAAAGAAAAGTCCTTTCAGTATACTCACCTGGGAAAGTAAGTTAAAGTTCCAAGCAGAAAAAGAAAGAACACAGAGATAAATAAAAAGTCTAAAGGATCAGATGAAAATAATGATGCCAGACAAAATAACCATCTTGTTTCCTCTAGCTTAGTATCGAAATGAAATCCATTGCTATATAAGTAGAAATATAAAGCCAAGAGTGTACTAATAATTGACATATTTCCGGCTCAAAAATACATATTATATTTGGAGAAACTGTGTGTGTGTGTGTGTACATGTTAGATAGATGATAGAGAGAGTGATAGAGAGATAGATGATAGATGATAGATAGATCCACAGACAAACAGATATAGATAATACATGACAGAAACAGAGAGACAGAGAGATGATAGATGATGATGATGATAGATGATAGGTAGATAATTGATAAATATGCATACATAGGGAAGTTGTATACCAGATTGAATAGTAGGAAACTTGGGCACAAAATAAATGGATATTTGAAGGATTTAAAAAAAAATTAAATGATGATATGATGTAGAATCTCAAATGATAGACTAATGATTCAATAGATGGGAGAATGATCATGACTGGGCACAAGGTTTGGTTTATGCAGTAGATTCACATTTCAAAAGAAGCAATTTTTCAACATTGCTCTTTATTGAATAATTCTGAGTCAATGTTATCAGTTGCCAACTTTGAAAAGTAAACGCTTAGACTTTAGTTCTATGTTGCAATCTATCCTTAGAGTGAAAAAAGAAGGCCAAAGAGGACGTATTTGAGTAACAGTGGGAGTTTTTCCCACCAGTAACCCCCAAAAGCTTGCAATGCTGTAAATCAAAGAGTGTACAATATTTTGGCTTGTGTATTTCACAGATGATCAAGCTCATCAGGAACCTATACCCTCACTTCCTGATACTTCCTCCAACAGAACAAGAAATTGTTCCAGTGTTATAGGCAGCATATTGAATGGCTCCCTTAAGTAAACCAATATGAAAGGAGACAGAAGATTCCCCTAGTGCCATAGCTTTGCATTCTGGCTAACACAGACCAAGATTGCTTAAGAAGCAGCAGAAGCTCCACTATGGATCTCTCCATTTTAGAACTGCTCTCTGAGTTAAGTAACTGGGTGATCAACATATTAAATTTTAAGTTACTGAAATTTTATTGCTAAACAATCTAGAAAAAATGGGCATTAAAGAAAATGTGGAAATTCAGACTTTTTTTCAAAAAAGAATAGACCAAAGTATATTAAGAGATAAGATAATGTATGCCAAAAGCTGAAAGGATACCTGATGAAATAGTTAACATATCTAATGTGACTACTACCTTTTTCTTCAAAAAAACTTCAAGTCAAAGAGAAACCTATTTCCTCACCTTATCAATGAAGGAGGCAAACTCGTTGTTGAGGTTTTTCATCTCTTCCCTTTCATGATCTCGTAGAATATGTTCTTGAGGGTCAACTCCCACGGGCAATGGCTTCAGAAGCTTCTCATTGATTCTAACTCCATGGATGCCATTGCCCCTGCCGTTTGAGTATCCACCGAAAATTCCACAGCTTCCAGTTGAATCATAAACCCAAGGACCATAATGACCCATTAGGCCAACAAAGGCAGGGCTACCATGAGTTGCACAACCATAGTTGTAGCCGCCATAATATCCAGGTTTGTAACTGCCAGTCGCAATTCTTCCTCTTCCACCTATGTTAGAAAGGCTTTGACTGCTGAAACCATGGACCCCACCTCTGCTGCCCATGGGATGGTGCGCAGAGGCAACATAGGTCCTTTGTCCACTAAGTCCACCAAGAGCAGAGACAGAGCTAAACCCCCTTCCCCTTAGGAAGGCATTCCTGGATGCTGACATCTGGTGAGTCATTGGGACAAGACGGGATGGTTGATCCAAGGGAACAGGTGCAACAGAAGCAAAGTGAATGGAATGCAGCCCTCTTGCCCAAGACCTCAAAGCGAATGCTTATATACACTTGTGGAGATGTCCTTGATTGGTTTAGCATTTTAATTTAGGAACTTTCACAGGTTTGGCTTGCCTCAGGGACAGAAGTGCTTTTCAAAGTGCAGATAGGAATTGCTTTGTTTGCAAGCTTTGTTCAGAACACATATGTCTGAAAATTGTTTCCCTCACATTATTACAGGCTACGAAGAAAGTGAAGGAAGTTTTTTCTTCCTTTACTGACCACATTCAGGAAACTGAGAGTATGCATGTTGTTAGGATCCTATTTTATTAGTATCAAATAAGTTATGGTAGTATCAGTAAAAAGCATTCATAACAAAAGAAACCCTACATGTAATCAGTATATATACATAGTCATACCAAGGAGGAGAAAATTAGTAGAAATCCTATTTATAATTTTTAAAATGTTGTTTTTAGGACAAAATGAACTCACAAACAAAACAGTGTTAAAACAGAAGCATTTATTATCTCCTAAGAATCCTATTATTACAATTCATGGCTAACACAGAAGTTAAGGTTCCTTCTCCTAAAACCCACAGACACAAGCAAACACACACATAAAATTCCCATAAATAAGAGTTTTATGAAACCCACTTCACAAAATAGTGCTCTGTGTTTTCAGTCATGGAAAACCCTATACCAACTTATCATCATCATCATCCTTATCATCATCATCATCTTATCCACTGTCTATCCACTGCAGGATGAAGGCCTGTTCTGCATGTTTTTTTACTACCAGTTCTGTGGCTTCTTGGGCGTGGCAGGGGAAGGTTACTGCAAAATCCCCATTCCCTACCCACTCCACCAACCTGCTTTCCAGCTCCATTCTCCTATGCAGGGCAACAAAAGAAGACCCAGCCAGATGGGACTCGGGAGGCAGAGAATAGATGGGGGCAGAGCCAGTCAGAGGTGGGATTTGCTGGTTCTCTGAACTGCTCAAAATTTCCGCTATCGGTTCTCCAGAACTGGTCAGAACCTGCTGAATACCAGCTCTGTTTCCAATCTATACAGTCCTGAGCTTTCTTTTGCCGATAGGGGCCGCAATACTTGCTGATGTCATTGATCCATTTTGTTTTAGGTCACTTTCATGGATGCTTTTTATCAAGTGGGATCGNTGACAGAAAGGGAAATTTAAATATAAACATTTATATTTAAATATATATAAGGGTGTGGAGCTGGATTAAAACTAAGAGGTGGAGAAGGGAAAATGTAGCCTTTCTTTTAATATTGAACTTCTGTCAACACCTATTATCACCATACTTAGGAGACAGGTAGTTTATTCAGGACACCAGGGTCACAAATTATTCTTTGATGATGGCATTTTAGAGTTGAAGGAAAACTCATTCATCTTACTCTTTTCACATAGGCTGTAGTTAAAATATGAGTATCCTCCCAACACTAAGTACTCCTAGCATTCAAATTAAGCACAGACTTGTTTTCAGTATTATGGACTGTAGGAGCCAGACTACTAGTAGAGCTCACCACCAAGTAATTCCTTTGTGTGTGGGTTTATTTTGTAAGTCCCTGTTTCTGTTTCCTATATTTAACATTTGCATCCATTTTTCGATCAGTTTTTAAGAAAACACAGAATTCATATGCACACAGTAATACAACACAAACAGTATGTCAAATGGAGCCAAAAATAAACTGGGAGCAGCTCAACAGAAGCATTTATTGTCCAGGTAATCAGCTTACGACCACAATTGGGATTGAAATTTCCGTTGCTAGCCAGGTCAGGTGTTAAGTGAGTTGCACACAATTATATTACATTTCTGACTCCAGTAGTTAAACAAACCACTGCAGTTGTTAAGTGAATCACATGGATGTTAAATAAATCTAGTTTCAATGAAGGAGAATATTTGCAGCTCTGGGTTGAACTCATTTCAGCCTCCTTGGTGCTCTCTGAGCTTGCTTGTTTTCTTGCAGATATTTCACTACCTGAACTAGGAAACATCATCAGTGCCAGTAAGGAGTGCTGTTGGCTGTCAGTTTGTATTCTAGTGGCTTGCCCTTTCAGTGTGGGTGGGTGGGTGTGATCTTAGAGATTCTTTGGTTGGGCTGTTTATTGATGGCTCTTTGGCAGATTCATGACTGGGGTATTGTTTACTTGACTGTTGGTCTGAAGTTAACCTTGGAGCTAATCTATGCTGATCTGTTACAGCAGCATAATGGTTAAAGTCCAGTACTGCAGGCTACTTCTGCTGACTGCCAGCTGACTGCAATTTGGCAGTTCGATTCTCACCAGGCTCAAGGTTGACTTAACCTTCCATCCTTCCAAGGTCGGTAAAATGAGGACCCAGATTGTTGGGGGGCAATATGCTGACTCTATAAACCACTTAGAGAGGGCTGTAAGTCACTATAAAAGTGGTATAAGTGCTGTTGCTATTGCTATCTGAGTGCTGATTACTAGTGGAGAGGTGCTGGAGTCTTTTCCTCTTTTGGGCTGGTTGATTTTCTCTTTTGCATCATCTATAGATGTTGTTAATGTCTATGTGTCTATTGATGACTGATTTGTCAGAGTGCCAGGCTTCTAGAAATCCCCTGGCATTTTTGGACTTGGCCTAGTCTAACATTGTCACATTTTCCCAATTGGAACTATGTTAGATCTGTCTAAAGGTTGTGAAATGAAAGAATTTTCATCATGCCTTCTGACTGCCAGTTGGTGTTCGTGGATGCATTCTGCCAGTCTTCTGCCTGTTTGTCTGACATAGTGGTTGTTTCAGTTCTTAAATTGTATGTTGTAGATGATTCCTGTTATCTAATTCCCCCTGTTGACTTTCCTTGTTGGAAGGCAGTTGGGAAAGTCACAAATGGTGATCATGTGATCCCTGGGATGCTGCAAATATTATAACTACATTCTGGTTGCCAAGTGTTCGAGTTTTGATTGCAAGATCATGGGGATAAAGTTGCCATCAGTGCAAGGATTGGTCACAAGTCACTGTTTTAGTGTCATTGTTATTTCAAATCGTTGCTAAATAAATGATTGTAATTCAAGGACTATGGGTAATCCCAATGCCATATCCTAATTAATATCACCATAGCTGTATGGACAGAGATCAGAGGTGGTATTCAGCAGGTTCTGACCAGTTCTGAAGAACCGGTAGTGGAAATTTTGAGTAGTTCGGAGAATTGACAAATACCACCTCTGACGAGCCCCCTCCCCATCTATTCTCTGCCTCCTGAGTCCCAGCTGATTGGCTGGGTCTTCTTTTGTTGCCTTGCATAGGAGAACAGAGCTGGAAAGCAGGGGTGGGAAGGGAATGGAGATTTTGCAGTATCCTTCCCCTGGAGTGGGATGGGAATAGAGATTTTACAATATCCTTTCCCTGCCATGCCCACCAAGCCACGCCACACTTACCAAGCCATGCCCACAGAACCGGTAGTAAAAAAATTGGAATCCCACCACTGATACTGATATGCCTCTCACCCGCCCCCAACCCCCAATTCCCAGAGACATGTGAGGATGGTTAAACATTTTAATCTTGATAAGGCTATCCTGATGACCACCAAGCTATAGATAACAGCTATCTCTGGAACAAAGATGAGACCTGCAACCTGAACACCCCAATGGAACTTCATAACTCACAGATTTGCATCAGATGTAGGGATAGAAGCAGGGCAGGGTTCTTGCCATGACATTGTGCATCATTTTGACATTGCCGTAGACACCTGTGCCTCTGGGTGGAATCTCTTTTCTTCTGTAATGTCTCCCAGAGTTGTAAAAAAAACAACAATTATCTATTTAATTATATGAGCAGAGCTTTTATAATGATATGGAGTGGTCTTGAGTACAGTATTTTGGAGGGAATGGTTAGGATGTAAAACAAAAAAAACATGTAGGGATATTCACAATCTGTTCATCTAGAGTGAAGTAACATTTCTGAAAATCTTAATTAAAATTCAAATCTTCGGGAACAATTTGCCTCCAGAAGTTGTGAAGGCTCCAACAATGCAAGTTTTTAAAAAGATGTTGGATAACCATTTGTCTGTACAGTGTTGGGTTTCTTGCCTAGGCAAGGGATTGGACGAGAAAATCTCCAAGCTCCCTTCCAACTCTGTAATTTTATTCTATTCTAATTCAACAACTTTGGAATATTTAGAATGGATAAACAGATTCAGCGGCGTATCTTCCCAAGTATATCTCAAATTTTAAACTGGTTTTCGTTACAACTGTTCAATTTCATTATGGGGAAAGCAAGCAAAAGGATATAATTTTGTTTAACATATCTCAGGAGTGGAAATATGATCATTTTATACTATTAGAATTATGATGCTCTAGCAACATCATTTGGGGGCAGGGTTCACGTTCCTTATGATTTTGCCTTAATTTTGTTCCTAGCACATGAAATGGAGGCTTAAGTTGTTGTTGCACTTAATCTTGTGGTCCTGTTTTCTTTCTTAAGCCAACAGCATCCAACAATATCTACTACCATCTCCTGATCACCTGATCACCTTCTTTGTGGGCTACTGTAATGTAGTCTAAATGGGACTGCTCTTGAAGAGTTATTTGGAAGCTTCAATTGATATAAAATGTGGTGGCATGGGCAGCTTTGGGTGGGAATGGAACACTTGGCACCTCTGTTGTGTGAACAGTATTGGTTGCTGATTTGCTTCTGGATGCAATTCAAGGTGCTGGTTTTGACCTTTAAAGCCCATTATGGCATAGGGCTGGGACAGTTGAGGGACTGCTTCTTCTCAATTATGTCTGCTCGTCCCATCAGATCCAATAGAAGAGGTATGCTGCAGGTCTCCCTCCCTTACATCTGGACTTACATCTGGTGGAATACTGGAGTGGAATGGGACAATTCAACAAATATAGAAGTTCTACTAATTTCCAAGGAACCATGGCTAGCAATGATAAAATACAGAAAATCAACGCAGAAATTCAAGAGTTGCAATACTTTCGGCAAAAACATGGACACCAATAATAATGGAGGCGAGCATTTTTGGCCATGATACCCAGTCTGTGGAACTTTATCCCCTCTGAGGTGAGATTGGCCGCTTCCCTTCAGGAAATCCTCAAAACATGGCTGTGTCAACAGGCCTCAGGGTCTCAAGGAAATGGTGATCTCTTGAGGTTGCTCATTCATAACATTGAATGCTTCCACTTAGCCTTTTTTCAATAATAACACCAGTGTATTCAATGGCATTTTGATCTGATATTGCTATTTTATGGATTCATTGTACATCACACAGAGTAACATTCTGTTATATATCTATATCTATATCTGTATCTGTATCTGTATCTGTATCTGTGTCTGTGTCTGTGTCTGTGTCTGTGTCTGTGTCTGTCTGTGTCTGTGTCTGTGTCTGTGTATAGTATTCAGCTTTGTTCAGGTATTTTCCCATGTCATTATAGTTGTGCTTTTAAAGTTATAGCAACGTTTTGGCAGAATCTTATCTGCCATCATCAGGCTTCTGTATTGTGTTCGTCTGTGAGTCAGACTTTTACAGTTGTTTC
>BHFT01028524.1:0-20777 GCA_004320025.1 Laticauda laticaudata
TGCTGTTAACTAATAAAGACTTTGTTGTTGGAACCCGGTCTACCTCGCGTTTTTCTGGATGGAACAGATCTCATGCTTTTCTTGCCTTGCATGAATTATGGACTTTAGCCGACTACCTTCTCTCTGGGCCTGACCTAACAAGCTCCCTTTGTAGAGGTCCCTCTTCTCCCCAACAGAAGAAGGCAACAAGGACAGAATACAGAACGGTTAGGTACGAGCAAAGTGCAAGGACCAAAAGGGCAGGAATAGGCAGATTGGGGAAGCTGTGGTTGTAACTGAAGGCAGCTGCCAGATGCCCAAATGTTGATCATGTGTCTATAGGGCTACTGCAACAGTCAAAACTTTGAGAACAGTCAGAACTACTATATGTTCATTGCCATCAAAATTTGCTCAACTGTTATGGTTCACCAGCAGCAGGTGTGGATGGCTGAGGTCTCGGAGAGCGAGGACTCAGATGAGGGGCCTGCATGTGATGCAGGCCATGACCATCAGGGAGTAGAATGCTGCCTTCAGAGATTGTGGAGACTGGCAGCAGTAATGAAGAGGTCCCCAAGGACCCTGTGCCCAGTGCGCATGCATGCAGGGCTGCTTGAAGGAAAGAGCAACTGCAGCAGCACGGGAGACTCGGGGGTAAGGCTGCAAGGTAATGGCCCCTCCCTGAAGAGTTAAAAGCCAACTGAGAAATCGGAGTTCTATGCAGGAAGCAAAGAAATTTTTGCACTCAAGCCTCGTTCAGAGTATCTTGGTTGGTGTTTGGAGACTCATTGTGTTTGAAATATTTTTTAGTGACTTTATCTTGTGTTCTTGGCATCCTTGCACAACCTTGGCAAGGCTTGCTCTTGTCAGAGACAATTAGTTTGAAACAGCCTTTTAACCGTGAAGGAACGGAATTCATAAAGAATCATTACAAGGTTTACTGTTACCTCTGTTTCATGTTTTGTTTCTTTGAAACAAGGTTTGGGTCAGAACATCAACAAATGGGTCATTAAGCAGAGCGAAAACATGACTCTGTTGCCTTGTGTGTGGGAGCCCTGAAGGAGGATGCAACTATGAGCCCAGCTGCCACAGTGGGAGCCCTCTCTTTGCCTTTCCACTTAATTTTTACCAGTGTTTTAAGTACCCTTGCCTCTTTTTAACATTTGTATTTTGTTTCTATATTTTAATACTTTATTGTATACCACCCAGAATCTCTTTGTGAGGGAGATGGGCCTCTTTTTTTTAATGATATGACATCCAGTTATTTACTGAAATGGATAGAGTTAGAATTATGGGTAATGGCCGATTTTTTAAGATCAGATCAGTAAAAGATGTTCAGGAAACACAAACTGATAAACTAGGATAACCCTTTTATTTTAACAAGCGATGTTGCTCTCTTCACAGTCTGTACCCAGTACTTGTAAAAAGACTGCAGGAATAGTGCTGGAGGCCATCAACTTGTACAGGGCTTTATGTTTCAAAATTGCTGAACAAGTTTTCTTTGAGTTAAAGGTCCATTGGACCCTTTCTTTCCTTTCCAATGTGGGCGAACAGTATGTCTTCACAGCAATAAGCTTGACACCAGCTGCTGTTTTACTTTCCATCTTGTATCCATGCAGCTTGTTATATTCAGATTTGAGTGCCCCTGCTTTTTTCTTCTGATGTTGTATGAAACATCAACCTGCTTTAGAGGATCTTTTTTTTTTTGTCTTTTTACCAAATAAAAAAATTCACAAATTGGCCATAGTACTGTATAAAGTCCTTCTTTTCCAGACATTCAGAAATGAATTCCTATTGTCACAGTTTTATTAAAGTAGCATTAAGGAACTAGGATTAAATTTTATCAACAGAGAGAGAGATGTTGCAAGGGACCCAGAAAAAAAATAATTACATGAGAAAAGGCAAGATGTGTAATAAGATTATAATATCTATTCCAGCAATGTAATGCCTTCCTTATGTCCATTATTCCCAGCTAAGGCCTTTTTAAGACTCTGAGAGGTCCAAAAGCATGCTATTTACAGTGGAACCTTGGTCACAAATGCGTTCACAACTAAATTGGGTGGCAAACAACAAATCCACCCGATTTTTGAATTAGGTCATGATTCAAAAATTGGGTGGGGAACACAATTGGCATGGAAAGATTCCCTTTCCATGCCGATTTCTCCTTCACCGCCATTTTTTTTGACTGTGCAAATGCACAGTCAGTTGTGCTTCCAGACACAGCCAAATCAGTTCACGACCGGATTGGGAATAGATTATGGTTGCAACCCGAGGCTCTACTGTATTTCATTTCTACTCCCTGACTCCCTACACACAAACATTTCTTACTTTATCCTATGCTAGGGAATTTTCCTGGCAATTTTCCTTCCTCCCAATTCAAGAACCCAAACTTGGGGGGGGGGGGAATCTCATTTGTTAAAAACAGGTAAATTCTGGGGCTTGAATGAAAGGCATCAATTCTTATGATCTTTTCATAAACAGAACCATATTCTGGATGCCCATTTGCTTTCAGTATTTTGCTATGAGTGCTGAGCTTCTATTTTTGCAACAAATCTACAATCATTTTGTCTGGCAGAAAAATGACCTCCAGAAGCGAGAGCTGGGATTAGTATAACCTCAATTTAAGGACTTGAAAACAAGACACCCCCAGTGGAGAAAGGGTAGTACTGCTTTTATTCCAAATTGTCATTAAGTGTCCTTCGCTCTGCTGTTTCAGCTCCTGGACCAGAAAAAGTTGCCGACATTTGTTGGCACTGGATCCGAGATTCATAATGGGCACATTATTTGGCTATGTTATAAAACCCGCATCATCCATCTCACAAATGAAAACCTTTTAATGTGTACTCTCTTAATTATAATAACTTGAAAGAGAACATCAGCTGAAATCATAGCGAGAAGGTCAGTGAAAGAGATTTCTGCCGTCGTAATTTCCTTCTCTTTTTACTGTTCAGTGCTGTTCAGTACTTCTATAGCACAGGGGAGAGGGGGAGCCATTTGTACTGTTTTATGCAGCTTTCACACCTTATTTTGATTTACTAAAACATTTGACTTGATCAGTCCCAAAGTTTCATGTCTCATTTTAAAAAAAGAAAATAAAGCAACCCCCTGATTGCAGTTGCGTTAAACACCTATAAAACGTGTTTAGAAAAAACACAATGCTTTGCCCCCTTTCTCCCCACTGAAGAAAATAATTAGGAATGCAAATGTTCTTCTAGTTAGCATAGCCTGTTGAAAGAGGGTGTGTTTTTAAGCACTCATTCAATTGCAGAGTAGGCTGCCAGAATATATAAGAATTATTAATACATAAATAAACTACTTTTTAAAGAAGAAAGTATAAGAAGAGTTCTAGATTTCCAGAATTCTATATTTAGCTCAACTTCAATTCCAAGATCCTCACAATGTTACTTGGCAAATGGTCTTTGGTTATGTTTCTATTATTCAAATACAATGGCAGATTACATTCCCCCAAAGACATTCTCAGGTTGTTATTCTGCATGTATTCAAGGGGGTCAAACTTTTGAGGAGACATCTGAGAGCTCAGCTGAGCTGAAGAACAAAAATATCTTTCAGCTGCTGCACTTTGGGAATAGTATCACACCACCTCTGAATACAGCACCAATCTTGCTGGCTTTTAGGAAGATATGGAAGACCTGACAGTTTCTGTAGGCTATAGGTTAGGATAAGATATGGTCCCAGTAACCATCAGTTATGTATGAGGCTTTGGACTGAATCTCCTCCTCAGCATATTTGCCTTTTTGTTGTAAGATTTGATGTTAAGCTACCCAGAGGCATTTGGTGAGAGGCCCACAAATCTACTAAATAAATAAAGAGACTGAAGAATTTAGCAACTAAATAAGCAAGCTGTCTTATCTCTGGAAGTAGACTGTGAATGTAACATAGAGCTATGTTAATAATTTTCAGGAATAAAGCAATGTTAACATTTTCTCAGAGAAGTGACAGGAAACAACTCAGTTTAAATGCAGAATGATAGCTTCACTGAGGGAGAGAGAGAGAGAGAGAATTAAGAACAAAATTGTATGATGAAAACTTAAAGTATAACATACAACTAATTTGTATGCTAATATTGGAAATATCAACTGATATAGCATATGCAGTTGAGCTGTCCCTTAGAAAGGAGGGCATAGATAACAAACACAATGATATGTCATTACAAAGCAAATCCCACTTCTTATTTTGTGTGTATGTTGTAACATCATGCAAACATTCAAAAGGGACAGAGATTTTCCCATGATAACATGACACTTTTTTCATCATTTTGATGAAAAATCCCATTCTGGTCATGGCACTTTAAAATAAACTTCAGAATATCAATTATTGAAACACTACCAAAATCTTATAAACTGTAGTAATCATTTATTCTTTGCTAAAACCCAGACTGCTTACATATATAATGTTTCTCCTTTGGACGATGGGATTTTGGATACTTTTGCTTTATGAAGCAGTATCACTTGACGTGATAAGGCCTGGTTGTTCCTTGGCTCCTGAAAGCACAAGTGTTTTAGTTTGTTGAAAATGAGTAGCAGCTGAAGGAGGTAAAATAAGCAGGGCTTAAAGAGAAATCCTTTTTTCAAAGCTATGCTTATAGTTGTCATAGGTTAAGAGAAAACAGGCTAACAAGGTACAATGTTAAAAGATGTTCTTTGTTTTTGTCAGGATGCTTCCACTTTATACCAAAACAGCAGGTCATATTGGAGGAACCAAGGAACTGGCAGAACAGCAGGGCTTTTTGCAAAAATATTTGCTACATCAAAGCCTTTTTTTATTTTAACTTTTGAACAGTTCTAATCTTTGATTCAAAGCTGAAGCATACACACTGATTAGTAAAGGAATCCTTTTAGGAAACAGCTACTCATGAGCAAGGATGGATAAAAGTTAAATCTTCTATGTATAACCAAAGATATAGTTTTAGGATTAGTCAGTTGTTATATGCATAAAAAATATGACTTATAGATAAAATACTACAAGGGCTGCAGGAAATTAAGACTTGTGATATGGAACAAAAAATAACTAGAAAAGGAGTTGCTAGATAGCTGCTTCATCTTATAACAGGGCTGTCAAACTCCCGGCCCATGGACCAGATGCACCAGGTGCTGGTTTAGCAAAGGGGGAAAAAGTCCCAATACATCATGTGATGCCACAATGATGACATGAGTTTGATACCCCTCTCTTATAACAACCATTCAGGGGCATGTTTCAGGAAAAAAAACTAAAATGTACATGTTATTGGTACAAATTCAAAATTAAGTTCTGTAATACTGGCACTTTTACTGGAAATTTTGTAAAAAGAAATGGAATAGTGTTGTTTAGGTCAGGGGTGTCCAACTAGCATTGTCATGGCATTGTCACATGATGTACCTTTTCCTCCTTTGCTAAACCAGGAGTGGGCATGGCCAGTGCATGACGCATCCAGCCTGCTAGTTTGACAGCCCTGGCTTAGGTATATGGAAACTTAGAATGCTATGACTTTATTTTATCAGGTAATGGTTCAGTATTGTAATGTGGCTGACTCACTGAGAGGTTGTTTTCTTTGTCCCATTGTTTTCATAGATCTTTTCAATGTCAATTGATTGTATCTGAAAGTGATTAAGAAAGTGAGGGTCTGATCCAGCTTAAAGGTAAAAGGTAAAGGTTTCCCTCACATACATGCTAGTGATTTCCAGCTCTAGGGGGCAGTGCTCATTTCCGTTACAAAGCTGAAGAGCCAACACTGTCCAAAGACATCTCCATGGTCATGTGGCCAGCATAACTAAATGCTGAAGGTGCATGGAATGCTGTTACCTTCCCACCAAAGGTGGTCCCTATTTTTCTACTTGCATTTTTACATGCTTTTGAATTGTTAGGTTGGCAGAAGCTGGGACAAGTAATGGGAGCTTACTCCGTTATGTGGCACTAGGGATTCGAATTGCCAACCTGCTGACCTTTCTGATTGACAAGCTCAGTGTCTTAGCTGCTGAGCCACTGTGTGCCTCTTGGTCCATCTTAGGGTACTTTAAAAGGCTATGCTTGCATGTGCAAGCATGTTGTTTTTCCCTCAACTTCCTGCTTCTCTACTCATAAGAAAGACACAAGACTTCCATCTCAGGGTCTCTGCATAAGGAACAGTAGTCCAAGATGCAGATAGACAAATCTCCTTTAGCTGAAAAGACTTTACCAGACAGAAATCACTTCTGGCCGTTGTTTTCTTCTGTAGTGCTGACTGATCCTTCAGTGGCCTATAGTCCACCATAAAGCCTCATTCAGAAGCCAACATAAAATCATTCCTAAGAGAAATTATTTTTTTTCTTTTTCCTTTCTATTTTTTTACTTTTTCTATTTGTTTCCCTTTTTCCTTTTATTATGTGCTTTCCTATGGTTGCATACCCTTCTTTCACCTTGGATTTTTTTTCCCCATTCCTATTTCATATGTGAATTGCAGCATGGTTGCTAACTTAAAAGCACAACTATAAAGAGGTGACTTTAAAATGACTAGTGATTTATTTGAAAGTGACTTCTTAGATGATTCCAGTAAATTAACTGAGTTGTAAAACAGGAGAGAGAAAGATAGGAGGGATTGAGTCTGTTGTCTTGACACCAACAAATTGATGTTGATCACCAAACAAATTGATCACCAAACCATATGCAGTTGCCTCTTCAATTCTAGCGCCAACTTTGTCTGTAACCAACCTGGAACAAGTTTATTTTATCGTACTATACAAAAAGTGCTTTTTTAAAAAACAGAAAAAGTTTACATGAGAAACATTTTTTTCCAAAAGTCTTTCAATAAATTTACCATTTAGTATCAACCAAATAGAACTTGAGAAGGTGAAAAATGATTGATTGTTCCAAGAAATACTTAAAACATTACTGTGACCTCTCCATCTTCTCAAAATTAGTTAATTGTTTTTAAATTTATAGGCAAAAAAAGTACATTCCATGCATGATTTGACAAAATATTTACATCTGTAAAATGTTAATGGTCTCATTGATTTCGAAGACCAATTGCTTCAATTCCATGAGTATGCTTACCTAATCAATCCCCAACGCATGAATCCAGCCTTCATTTGCTTTTCACAGGAAGTGAGAGTCTCTCCAGGGCCTTTTTATGGCCTATGAAGGAATGGCTGCTATAAATCAAACAAGTGGTGGCATTACTGAAGGAGAAAGGGCTGCATGTAGCATTTTCCCTGACCTCTTTGAGAACGAGTCAAGTCTAGAGTTTAATGAAATGAAATCACTTTCCAAGGGAATATGAATGAAGCTGCCTCCAGTGCACTGTTCTGAGGAAATGATTTCAGCTGACCTCTGAGAAGATTTACACCTGGGTCTCCTATGTCAGGAGTTTAAGTCACTATGTGGAGACCTTCAAGGGGAGTTGTATCTAATTGTCAAGCCTGGAGCTGCCTAGATAAATGTTTAAAGTAAAAATAAACCCAAAATAACCCTTTGGATGAAAAAACCCAAAGACAGGCTTTGATAAAACATCAACAAACACCCTGTATGATAAAAAATTACGTTAAAGATTTCCTACATTAGCGTGCTGGATGCCAAAATACACAGAAAGCCGAGTATAATTTCCTCATAACACTAGTAAAGCAGGTTAATAAACTCGTGCATAAGATTGAAAGAATCACTTGGTATGAACAAAGGGGCTGAAATCTTGAGGTAGCTCCATCATCCAGATGACAGGCAAAATCTTCTCCCACTTTGTTTGCATGCATTTTATTTACATATTTATTACATCTATATGCTACCCATGTCACTGTCCCGAGTGATGCACTCACCGAGCTTTCCAAAGAATATGGCAGCCTCAGTACTTCTAGAAAGAATACTTAGCTTGCACTAACCTACTTTGTGAAACACCTTTTTTGAATGCTTTGCACAGCCCTGTTGGTTAATTCACTGTACTGGAAAAATTGGAATGGAAATAGAAAAGGTGTCACAATGATTTCTTTACCTTAAGGTAAAGGTTGTTTTTGTCTTAAGAAGGTTGTTGCATCATACAAAAAACAAAGTCAAAATTTGCTCTTCTTATTGCTCAGTACGTGGGGAGAAAAATGACTGATTGTAATGTTTGGATTTGGTTTCCTCCATTGTATTTTATTGAAGACAATCTATTTTATTGAAGACAGGTAGTCCTTGACTTACAACAGTTCACTTAGTGACCATTATAACAGTACTGAAAAAAGTGATTTATGACCATTCTAACACTTATGGCCGTTGCAACATTCCCACGGTCATGTGATTTACATTTGGATGCTTGACAGCTGTCTCATCTTTATGATGGTTGCCATGTATTGGGGTACATGGGATTACCTTTTGCAATCTTTTGATGAGCAAAGTTAATGGGGAAACCAGATTCACTTAACCGTGTTACTAATTTAACAACTGCCATGATTCACTTAACAAATGTGGCAAGAAAAGTCATATAAAATGGAGCAAAACTCACTTAACAAATTTCTCACTTAGCAACATAAATGTTGGGCTCAGTTGTGGTCTTAATTCGAGGACTACCTGTATCGGATGGGAAATGACACTGTGATCGCCACAAACTGCACAAAGATGATTCAGAGCTATATGAAGTTATATAGGAATGGAGAAAACAAGGAACTTATTTGCTTTTCTTTTGTGGAGAGGTATTTGTTATTTCACAGATCACTAAAGAGTACAGTACATTCTGCAGTTGAGCAGTTTAAAACAGAGGTGATTGATGTGTGTTCTCTATGCTTAGCTATTGTCTAACTCTGACCTGAGTAACAATTAACTGGAGGTGTTCTCAGTCAGCTCCAGGTTTCAAGCATATAGAGAATACCTTGTTAAAATAGTTTGGGATCTGCATATAGCAATGGACAATGTTGATTAATCACAGTTTTGTTTTAACTTGCATTGTGAAAAAAATGTTGGAATGGAAGACTTAGTTATTCCAAGGAGACATATCTTGACTCCAGGATTCCATATTGGTAGCTTGCATCTTTCTTGACTGGAATGATGAACACAATAAAGAGAAGTAATTTATAAAAGAAGACCCAGCATGCTTTCCACCATTTATGAGAAGTTCTGCATTTATGCCATTTTGGGCTTAATTTTTTAAATTAGTAGTTGCACATATATTTTCAGTGTTTACAGCAATGGAATGGGACAATTGCCAATGACTTGCAATATCTGGATTACTCTAGCCATTAATGGGACAAGGATCTATGGTTCTACCTTAGTTACTTGACCCACTTAGCATTTCCATCAGCACCACATAAACCCACTCACATATGATGGGATGGAACAACTACCATGTTCCTCTTCCAATTTGCGGAACAGTGCTATCAGCTCTGCAACAGTCAAGGATGCCAGTAGTATCTCTGTGCCCCTGATCCAGGGATGACATGCTACTGGTTCTGCCCAGATCTATAGAACCGGTAGCTCTGAAGAGCAGCAGACACCAAACTGGTTCTGTGTTTGCTGCTGTTTGGCCCACCCACTTGCCTGGGCTCTTAGCTGTCCTTATTTCCTGTTTTTTCAACCTCAGCTGCTTTGCATGGCACAGATGAGATTGAAAAAGAAGGAAAAAATGTGTACCTGCGTGCAGCACTTTTCAGCTGTCCGGGCGGCATAGTTTAAGTTTTTTTACACACGCGCAAAACAGTAGTAACACTGGTTGAATCCCACCCCTGTCCTGACCCTTGAAAGCTCTGATAACAAGCAATTCCATGAGCAAGGCAGGAGATCAGTAATGGTCAGCAAATTAACTGTATATTTGCTAATAGACTCAAGTAACCCAAAGGTGCATTTTAAGGAGGCAACTGGACTTTCTTGGGTTTTTTTTTCCTTTTGAAAACATTTCACTTCTCATCCAAGAAGCTTCTTCATCTCTGACAGGATAGTAGGGAGCTGAAGAAGCTTCTTGGATGAGAAGCAAAATGTTTCAAAGTGAGGGGGCAGAGATGGTATTCAGCAGGTTCTGACCAGTCCTGGAGAACCGGTAGCAGAAATTTTGAGTAGTTCAGAGAATCAGTAATGGAAATTTTGAGTAGTTCGGAATACCACCTCTGACTGGCCCCACCCCGTCTATTCTTGCCTCCCGAGTCCGAGCTGATCGGCTGGGTCTTCTTTTGTTGCCCTGCACAGGAGAATGGAGCTGGAAATCAGGTTGGTGAGGTGAGGAGGATTTTGCAGTATACTTCCTCTGCCATACCCAACAAGTCATGCCACACTCACAGAACCAGTAGTAAAAAATTTTGAATCCCACCACTGGGGGGGTGGGAACCAAGTCCATATTTAAAAGATATGCATTTTTAAATGTCAAAAAATAAATGCTGGAACTAGATTAGAATGCTCAAATGCTTAGAAAAATGCTTCGTTTTTTAAGAACTTGGAGGAATTAATTCCATAAGCACATGGGTTCAAAATAAAATATAAAATGTATGCAATCATGTAATTGATAAAACTCATGTGTCAGATTGATTTTTCATACCAACATTTATTCTCCAACAAATATTTTCATGGCAAGCTGCTCTACAGATGGTCAAATAACAGTTAGCAAATACTAGTCAATTATGTTTAGTATTTAGCCACTATTGGCATTAAATAATTCATAAATATTTTCTTCATTGCTTGAGAAGGTGATGATCACATACCAGATGCTTTCCATTTTTTTTAAAGCAATACATAACATAGAATCAAACACAAATACTACCTAACGATTTGCCTCTGCTTGTTGAAGCAATTTTTAAAAATTATTCAAATATTTATGATTAGGCCAGAGAAGACTAGGTCATGACTTATAACTTAAGTCATGGAAACTACACCAGTTAGAAATGAAAATGCTGGCATGATTTTGAATCCTATAAAAATACTGAAAAAGAGACTGATGGAAATGAAAGACATGAACAGAAAATTGTCCTAAATGAAACAGTAGGCAGGAAGTGAATTGAAAATATCCATAAAGAGATACTAAAGCAGAGAAGGGAAAGCAAAAAAGACAAAATTACTATTCTTTGGTAGTTTCTTAAGTGCATATCAAAAAGCTGGATCATGAAAAGCAGAGAATAGGTTGATTTAAAATAACCTGTACCTTCTGCTACTGAAATATATCTTTCACAGATGTTGCCAACTACTTTCATGTTTCCTTTCTGTCATGGTCTAATTGTCCCTTCTTCCCTTAGGAGTTGGGATCAGGAACTGGAGAATTTGAAATTTTAGGGAGTAACAGCCTGCCAATCTCGAATTTATAAATTCCCTGCTATTAGAGTAAATTTAGAAGCACAAGATTAACAGAGTCCTCTTCTTTGGCTCTGAGGCAAAATATAAATAATCATTTTTTTCTTTTTCCAGATATTTCTTTTTCTCTATTTTTGAAAGACAAAACCTGTCTTTGGCAATGTTCCTGATCTTTTTAAATTTTGAAATATCATGCCTGTAAACTATTTTAAAGTTCATTAATCTCTCTCCTATTAGGGAAAGGAATATCAGAATGTCATGTAATGTGTTTCTTAAAATGGTGTGCTTGGAGCAGATTTATCCTCAATTAAACTTTATGTTTTAGACGTGCAGTTAACTTTCCTCATAGCTGAATCACAGACTTAAAAACTGCTTACCTCTAAAAAGAAAGCAGAAGTAAATAATCGTAATTTATTTAGGCTCATACAAACCCATTTTCATGTGTGTATTGACCACAAAGAATTAGTGTCTAGATTATACAACAACCTCAAAAATTGCATAGGTATTTGCTGATAACCAGGATAAAGAAGAATGATACATATGTATGGTAAACTACACTTGTGTTCTAAAGTCAAATCTAAGTCAAAGGTTGGTGTTATGATGTTGCACCTTTCTGTGAATAAACCGTGAATAAAAAATATATCAGTCTGATTTTAAAAAAATATGTGTGGTGGTTGAAAAAACTTAAAGTCAAGGTGAAATATTCGTATTAGCATCTGCCAAGATAGAGAATAGTTTAAGAATGTATTCTGCTTTGTGTTTACCTGCATCAATTTATCAACACAGAAAAATCCTACATTTCTATGTTATGCAGGCATGAAGTGAAACTTGCCAATATCTTTGTCCTTAATAATAATATTTTAGCATACTGCTATAATTTGGATAGCAATATAGATAAGGGATAGGGCACAATGACTTCTTTGAAACTCTCCAAAGTTTGTTTCTACAACTTCATAAATAGAAAAATGCTATAATTAAAGGGCCTGTCACATCGGCCGACAGATGCAAAACGTATGTAAAAAGGACACAGCGGACGAGAAAATGTTCCATCCATTGTTATCTGCTCTCAAAAGTAGTGCCCCGAATTTGCATAAAGAGAGCGGACAACAACGGAAAGAACGGACGGGAGAGGACGTAGCCAGGATGTTAAGCGGATGCTCCACGGAAGCCTAGCGGATGGGAAGTGGATGGAAGCGGATGACACATCCGCAGGGCTTCCGGGGGAGCACAGCGAAGCAGACGCGCAATGGAAGGAACGGATGCAGAGCGGATGCCGAGCGTATAAAGCGGATGCAGAGAGGAAGCCTAGCGGATACCTAGCAGATGCCTAGCGGATGCAAAGCGTTCACTGCGCATGCAGGCAGGATGCATTGCGTCAGCCCACGGATATAAAAGGATGCAGCTCGCAAGCAGGTCACCTTTCAGAGGAAAGACCTGCTGCCAGACACAGCTCCAGCAGCCAACAACCATGGGGAAGAAGAGAAAGTGTCTGCCATCTGCTGCCAGCCCTGGAAAGGACAGGGCCAACCATCCCACCCCCTGGCCCTGACTCTGCTTCTGCTGGGGCTTCTGCTGCTCGGGCTGACTCTGCTGGTGCTGGGCTTCTGCTGGTGCTGCTCCTGGTGCTGGTGCTTACTCTGCTGGCACTGCTCCTGGTGCTGGGGTTTCTGCTGATGCTTACTCTGCTGGCGCTCTCCTGGTGCTGGTGCTTCTGCTGGTGCTTACTCTGCTGGCGCTCTCCTGGTCCTGCTGGTCCTGCTGGTCCTGCTAGTGCTCCTGGTGCTCCTGGTCCTGCTGGTGCTCCTGGTCCTGCTGGTCCTGCTGGTGCTGCTGGAACTTACTCTGCTGATGATGATCCTGGTGCTGCTGGTGCTGCTGTGCTGCTGGTGCTGCTTTTGCTGCTACTGTTGTTGTTGCTGCTGGTGGTGGTGGTGGTGTGGTGGAGCAGCCCCTAGAACCTTGAAGCCTCTTGATGAGGTCCCAGCTGCCCTGCCAGAGGGAGGAAGAGACATACGCATGAACGGGAGAAGAGGCAATACTCCATCGAAGAGGAACATGAGGATGAGGTGCTGGAATGGCTGAGGGAGAACGAGTATCTATGGCGAAAGGGACACAGGCTCTATCGAGACACCAAAAGGAAGCAGGCTGCTTGGAGAGAGAAGGCAGAGAGCCTGGGCTACACTTCGGAGGTCCTCCTCGGCTGTGAAGAACATACACACCTGGTACGGGAAGCTGCACCTCAAGAAATCTGGCCAGGCCACGCTCAAGCTGACGGACCGGGAGACCTACGTAATGGCCAAGTGCAGCTTCTTGGAGGGTGAGGTCTGCCACGAGGAGCAGCCCCTCTCACAACCTCTCTCTCAGGCAGCCCACAGAGAGCCAGTCCTCTTCTGGCCAAGAGTCAGCTCCTGTGTCCAGGCAGGTATCTGTGGAGCGTCCCACGATGGAGACCCCCCTGACAGCTGCACTCCCCGTAACGGAGTGCGTGGAGGACCCCCCGATGCAGTGGAGCAAGGAGAGGGCAATTCCACCAGAGACCAACCCACATCCACCCCCAGCTCCATCTCCCACAGAAAGCAGGCAGAGAGCCAGACCAGAGGGGCAGAGCCACACTGTCCTGCTGGAGATCAGGGACACCATCAGAAGCAGCGTAGATTTCCTCTCTCAGCTGGTAGAGCACTGACATACCATCCTCCAACCACAAAGCCCTTTCCCACCTACGTCAACCAGACACTCCTGGACATGTCCGAATCACAGTACCAGGTGATTCAAGGACAGGATCACCGGTCTTCTTCGCAACCCTCCAGGCCCAGCTGAACCTGCTCCGACCCAGTCCAGGTCTGCTCCTCCACCCCAGGTGATGTCACAGCTCTTCCAAGGCTTTTTCACAGGCACAGGCACAGAGTTCCAGCAGCACAGGCAGCCCTTCCCAGTCCAGGCCACAGGTTCATCGTATGCCACCAGTGCCACGATGCCAGTGATGCCACCCATGCCACCCATGCCACTGAATGCCACCCACGCCACAGATGCCACTGATGCCTCACCTCGCTCACCTGCAGACCAGACATCCCCACTACACTCCTCCTTCCTCTACCCCAAAGCCAAGCCCGGCCTCAGAACATCTGTCATCGGTCTGGGACTGACACCCCACGTCCTGGAGGAAGGGCTCTCAACATCACAGGATTGAGGCCACTTCTCTGAGAGCTTCCTCCACACACCATCCCTGATTGTCCTCTCGGGGCTAGGCACCCAATGGCGCCTCAGACCAGCACTCCAGCAACAGCCACCTCCACAGAACCTGGACCCTTCACCCCTGAGATATGGGCATGCCTCAGAGTGACTGAGGAAGAGTGCCAGAGACTGGGTTGCTACCTGTTGACTTTGCTTGGGACACTTGGGTCATTTTCTTTTACAGTTTGTTTATTAATAACAGATTATCTTTTCTTCACACACCTGCTTCAGGTTCTTTTAGTCAGTAAAGTCTTGGTGGAAACTTTTAGAAATGGTTTAAAGCCTTTGCAATGCTTGTGGGATGGGTAAGGATAGCAGTGGGATGGGCAGGGAATACCTGATAGTAGGGGTTATAGCTGTGGGATGGGTAGGATACCTGTGGATGGGCAGGATACCTGTGGGATGGGTAATAGCTGTGGGATGGGCAGGGATACCTCTGGGATGGGTAATAGCTGTGGGATGGGCAGGGATACCTGTGGGAGGGTAATAGCTGTGGGATAGATGAACCTCCAGTGCAAGCATAGTGGACTGTATGGTCCACCGCCCCAGGTGCCACAACTATGGCCCTTTATTATCAATAACAATGTAATCATTCATCCACACATTTCAAACATAAACACAACTCTTTATTAAATGCCCTGTTTATTGTAGGGCCACTCAACATACATGGCACAATCTCATCCGTGGTGATGAGACAGGCTGAAGGAAGCATCCATAAGCATCTACCATCCTGTCTTGCCACTCCACTGCTCCAGGTGGGGAGTTGCACCAGTGTCTCAGGAGGTTGCACCTGCTTCTTCCCTTCACGTGAGCTCTGTTGGGGTCTTGCACATCCTCAGCGTCTATCAGGTTTCATCCTTGCCTCCATTCACCAGGCTCCATGTCCCATTGCCTTGTTGGAGGTCCACGAGCCTGTTCAGCAACACTGGTAGCGGGTGCGCATGAGATTGTGCAGGATGCAGCAAGCTTCCATGATGTTCCTCACGGTCTCTGGGCGATGCTGCATGGTGGTGAGAAGTACCTGGAACCTGTTGGCCAGGATGCCAAAGGCGTTCTCCACCACCCACCATGCCCTGGACAGCCTATAGTTGAAGATCCTCTCTTCACGCGGTGAGGCATCTGGAAGTGTAGGCTTCATGACGTAGAATTCTTGAGGGAGAAGGCGTCATCCCCCATGATGAAGTAGGGCACATCTTGTGTGTCGTTGGGCAGGGGGTCTGGATCTGGAAGCCATGATGAGGTTGCGTTCCAGCCCCTCCTTGAGGTCACTGGCGTTGTATACCTGGGCATCTGAAGATGAGCCTTTGCCTGATGTACATGAACTTGTAGTCAGCATCGACCATGGCGAAGAAGATGATGCTGAAGAAGCCCTTGTAGTTGTGATAAGTGGACCCTGACTTGGCTGGAGCTTTGCAGGCCACGGCTTCCCATCTATGGCTCCAACGATGTGGGGGAAGTTCCACTTCTGATACCACTGCTCTGCAACTTTCTTTCAGCCTTCTTCAGTGGAGGGGCACTGGAGGAGCTCCTCCACATATTCTTCGATGATGGCCTGCACCACTTCTCTGACCACAATGCTGATGGTGTTGGGTGGCACCCTCCAGCCATACTACATGCTCCTGTACGTGGTCCCGGAGGCCAGTGGCACAGAGTCAGTGCCACCTTGAGTACAGGCGTCCAGGCTGGGGCAGAAGTTGGTGCTCTGGCTTGGTCAACCTGGGTCTCAGCCACTCCACAACATCGTCAAACATGGCTGGCGGCATCCTCATGAAGTTTTGGAATGCACAAGTCTCTTCGTTCCTCAGCTCCACCATCAGCTTGTTGTACAGTCCATACTCTGCTCTTCTCGTGATCCTCTTCGGACCCAGACACTTCTTGGAAGCCTCCTTTCTTCGCGTAGAACAGGTGAAAGAGCCTGTAGATGGCTTCGCACTGTTGTAGAATGATGGTGGCTACCAAAAGGAGTGGTGTGACGATCCATGGTGGAGATGACTGGATGCTAGGGAAGAGCAAGAGCAAGATGAAGGCTGAAGAGGTCTGCACCACAGGGCTGCTCGAGTGAAAGTGAGATCCAGGTGATTTCTCCCCCTTTTTATAGGAAACATAGGTTTTCCACGAGTGTCCTTTTGCATCCTCTAGGCATCCTGCAGACATCCTAAATATCCGAGATATGCTCCCTGTACGAACATTTTTCCATTTTAATGCTTTGTATGCAAGCTGCATCCACTTTCATCCTTTCTCCATCCGTGCTACTAAGGCTGTGTGTCTGTTCTGCGTCCGTTTCGCTTCCTCCCTGTGTCCGTTTTCCGCTGGAGCGGATGCGAGTTGCGCGGATGCGCAGCGGATGCCTAGCGGATATAGCGACGGCGGTAACAGATGACGACGGACGTCTAACGGATGTTCCCCTTATGCGTAGCGGATGAAGAACGGACACATTGGATACATTTTCCACTCAAAAGTGTTTGTTGCAGCTCAAAATTTTTTGAGCGGATGAAATGTCAATAGACGGATGCTGGACAGATAGAGAGTATGAAAAACGGACGCAGTGAGTACAGAAGATGCCAGAACGGATGCATCGCGTTAACCAACGGATGGCAAGTGTTTCTCTCCATTTTACATCCTCTTTCCATCTGTTGGTGTTGTGTGACAGGGGCTTAAAATATTGTCAGATCTTTGAAAATAAGATGTGGAAAGCATACTTTAATTCAAACTCCCTGTAGAGGAAGAATAGCATCAAGATAAAACATGCAACTGATTAAGGGTCTACTCCTTTTTAATTTGCATTGCATTCATGACACGGATGTACAAAAAGTAATGGATTCACCAATTGCAAATTTTTGGTATATATCTATCAGAGTCTTGTAAACTTAGGCAGTTTCCAAATCCTTTTATAAGGTGTGTCTGTCTGTCCGTCTGTAATAATGTCTTGAAAAATTCAAATACAGGTGCTAACTCCAAATACAGGTGTTTTTTTTATGATATGTTTAGAGAAACATTTGTTTCTCTTTTATTCAGAGAAAAATAGCAGTTATACAAATGGCTGTATTACTGCTATTTTTACAGATGGCTGGGAGAAGAATGTGGGCAAAGGAGTTTCAAATGAAGATTTTGCCCCTGGTTTCTTAGTTGGTTTTGAAAAGCCACTGGGTTTATACATTTTAAAATAATGCTAGAATGGCTTGGTTGCCATTGAAAGAAAGGAATTATTCTTACAAAAAAGTTCCAAACTCAAGCAAAAGCTTGTCCAGATAGATATTTTTCCAGAGTGCTTCAACTTATTTTACTAGATGTCATTAACTGCACTCAACCTTGAACTAATTCTGTCCCATGTCTAGATTCACACAAGGCCAATGACCACCCAATCCAAGATAAATAAGTCACTGAGCTGTTCAGTTAATCATCTTAGTTTCATAGCTCAAAAATAACATCAAAGATGGAACTACTACAAGTCTTTTTTTTTTTCTTCCAGGGTGTCTTTTCAGAAATGGCTAACCTTATCTTACCTGTGTGAAAATAACAAAATATTCCACACAACTATAACAGAAAACTAGCTTCAAGGTGGCATTTTGACTCCGTGGCTTTCTTGCCTGCTTCATGACAATGAAAAAAGGGTTTTGTTGCAATTCATTCTATTTTTCCATAGCCAGGAAGGGAGAAAGAAAAAGGTCTCCCAGCTAAAATGTCACCTTGACTCTTACTTTCAATTTCTACTATGTATTCAAAAGCTGAAAGTGACATTTTGTGCTGAACTCTCATTCTGCTGTGAAACAACAATGACAATGCACAGAGCTATCAGGAAGCTCAGATTTACCTCATAATTTCCAGGTTTTGTTTGGTCATGGCTATTACTCATGCTTTGCTACCCTCGGGGTCATTATGATCTTTGCTGACCCAAGGGAATGGGGTGAGAATCTCCAAGTCAAGCTTTAAAAACCTGCTCACATAAGTTTCATCCAAAATGGGAGGTATATTTTGTTTTCTTTTTCCCTCTGCTTTTCCTCACTCAGCTATTTGTCCAAGAAATAACAATCAAAGCAGCAGGTTTGGGGGGGTTTCTTTTAGCTGCTTCTACAGGTTTTTCACTGTGTAAGGAACTTGTGACTCCTATATTATCCAAATCTTGTGCTTTATACTACATTACAGCAAAATATAGCACAAGTATGCAACCTCAATCATTGCCATTTGTGGTTTTTACCATTAGTAATATTAATCTAAATTGTATTTCCGTGCTAGATCTGAAATAATTTATTTTATAGCTTAAAAGTTGACCTTTTTGGACAAAATTTAAGTGTGCTGTGTTTTCTGGCAAATGAGAATGAATATATTGAAATTCCTGTAAAATGAAAGTTTGCAGTTCAAGAAGCAAATGCTGAAAATATTGTAGCAAGAGAAGAGAATATTTGTACATCAGGATTGAATTGTGGGGTGCTTGGTGCTCTCTGAGCTTGGTGGTTTTCTTGAAGATGTTTCATTATCAAACCAGATAATATCATCATTGCTAGAAGGGAAGAGGTTTGCTCTTATTTTTATGTACTAGTGATTTGCCCTATCAGTGTTCATGGGCTTTTCTTGATGTTTCCTTAGTTAAGCTGCTGTTTAATGTTGATTTGTCTGCATTGGTAGTTTCACAATTGAGGTATTGTTTACTTGACTATAGGCCTCGTGTTAATCTTGGTATTAAGCTCTGCTTATATGTGTGTTGATTACTGGTGAGGAGGGGTTTGGGATGTTCCATCCGGAAAAACGCGCGGTAGATCGGGTTCCAGTAAACAAGTCTTTATTTCAAACAAGCAACAGTAACGGAATGGCTGGCTAAAGCCACGGCAGCCCTTTTNGACGTTTCTTTAACTTTGCCGCCTTTAAGCGGCTCCCTGGATTGGTTCCTAGCAAACCAATCCACTTTCGGCCTTTCTGGCCAATCAGAATGTTCAACTTGGACTCTTCCAAGTTATACAGAACATGGGATATTTTTTTGTTTCCATTTGGACTTTTTGATTATTTCTTTTAAGTGGCATGGAGAAGTGGTTTACCTTTATATGTCTATGGATGGCCAATTTGTCTGAGTGCCAGGCCTCCAAGAATTCTCTGGCACTTTTTAGCTTGGCTTGATATAGGATGTCAATTTCCCAGTTGATCATTCAGTTGAGTCTGTTGTGAAATTATTCACAACAGAGACGTGAAACAGATGACCTGGTCTGAGCTTAACTGAATGCTAAAGGCTCACTACGCGCATGTGGTGTCAAATCTCATTAAAAGACACGAGTTCTACAAAAGAAAAAAATAATCCTACATGCTCTTTATTTATAAATCCAAGAATGATAGTTTTGAGATTGATCCAAATTCACTCTGCAATTAAAAACTTATTCTTTGTTCCTAGTGAAAACCAAGTTTGAGTTAAACATAATCTATTGACAAACACAAAATATTTCTGGGTTTAAAGCAAGAATATTTAACTTGTTTTAAAACAAAGGAGAAACTTTTTTTATTCTTATTAGCTAGGTGGATTATTTCACACCCTACTCTCTCAGGGATAAAAAAGAATATGCATCCAGTTAGTGTCCTTGTTCATTCACCAAAATGTAAGTCCATTCACAATGCTGATTCTCTATTACTCTTTCCTTGATGTCATTTTAGTAACTTAAGGGTACTTTGCATTTTTTTTTCCTTTTATCCTACTATAGGTATTATCCCTGGGCAGTAGAAGTCACTTTTTCCAAGTTAGATGCCGTAATTAAAAATTACAAAAATTCATTTTCCCCCATTTTTTTTTTAAGTATGATGCTTTCTTCTGTTTTTCAGTGCCTTTTGGTTTTCCTTGCTTTGTTTTTTGGAGTATATGTGTAGGCTAGTCAATCTTTTTTAAATCTTATTTGCATTCAAATGTAACATTTTAGAGTGGGGTGTTTTTTGTTACTTTTGATGATGATTATGTAAAAAGATATGGTAAAAAATTAAGAAAACAAAATTGTAGCTAATTTCTTTATCTATTTTCCAAGTTCTGCCTTTATATGTTAAGTTAAAACACACACACACACATACACACACACTCACTCACTCATTTCCACGTATATCCAGTCAGTCAAAAATATTTGAAAAAGGGACAAACCAGTCCATTCATTTTTCTAATGGCCCTTGACAATCTGGTTTCATAGTTATGAAATTTCATCTGTTTTTAGAATATTATGAAATTGAGATTTAATAACCTGGTTTCAAGAAAAAAATGTTACATCTTTCAAAATTAAATAGGGCAAATAAGTGTAGCTAGTAACAGATAACAGATAAAAGATAATCAGAGTTGGAAGGGACCTTGTAGGTCATCTAGTCCAAGCCCCTGCCCAAGCAGGAGACCCTACACCATTTCT